>JAFEME010000105.1:0-69430 GCA_018831755.1 Niveomyces coronatus | reverse complement strand
CCCCCCCCCCCCCCCCCCCCCCCCCCTCCCAGCCAAACCCGAATGCGAGAGTGCCGGCCAACACCAAGCCAGTCGATATTCTCGTTCTACTACTCTGCACAGCCTATCCTCATTCTGAAATTCGCCAATAATCTTCATCCACAGACTGACTTTATTCTACTACGCTAGTTAGCGAGCCGATCCAGTAGCCCATCGCACGGTCCCATCCCATCCCATCCAGTAACTGGTAGTGCAGCTTGCTAGCGAAAACTCACTCCTCCTTCTCCCTCTCCTCCGCACCTCAGAGCCCAGAGCCCCCCTTCCCCCGGCGCGGATACACAGCAGCATGTATACCAAAATACCCTTGGCATATTCCTACAAGCACACAATGCGGCCGAGCGCTAGTCAATCTTCATTGTCCTGCCTGCCCAGTCTTATATCAAGGCACGGCCCGGTTCTCTTCTGCGTGCGACCTGTGTGAGCTAGTTTTGGAGTTTTTGTGTCCCCATCATCAACGGGCCCGGTGTTGTCTATCTTTTGCTGCGTTTGCATCCATCTCGATATCGATATCAACGGTCTCTGGCGCGCCCTCCCTCCCTCCTGTCGAAAAATTCGCGTCTCTTCACCGGTTCCTGATACCACCTCGACATGGGCAACTCTCACAGCACTCCCTTCCAGACGTGTCTCAGCGCCATCTGCGAGGGACGAGCGGGCTGCGTCGCCTTTCCCCACGATGCTCTCTACCAGGCGGCGTGGGTGAAGCCCTACAACTTGGCCGTGCAAGTCAACCCTGCCGCCGTCATACGACCGAACAACGCAGATGATGTCGCCGCCGCCATCAAATGCGCAACAGCCAACCAGGTCCATGTCCAGGCCAAGTCGGGTGGACATTCGTACGCGTGGGTGTCGCATCCCATTCATTTTGCTGGTGAATATACCACTGACACGACATAGCAACTTTGGCCTCGGCGGCGGCGATGACGGGCTCATGATTGACTTGAAAAACCTACAAGACTTTTCCATGGACACCACCACATGGCAGGCCACCTTTGGTTCTGGCCATCTCCTCGGCGATCTCGACAAGAAGCTTCACGACAACGGAAAACGAGCAATGGCTCACGGGACCTGTCCCGGTGTCGGTATCGGAGGCCACGCCACCATCGTATGTTGATACTCGACACGCAGATGTCGGCGCTTCATCTCTAATCTCCGTCATAGGGTGGCATCGGACCGTCGTCTCGAATGTGGGGAACCGCGCTCGATCACGTCCTGGAAGTGGAAGTCGTTACGGCCGACGGCAAAATCCAACGCGCCTCCAAGACACAAAACCCCGACCTCTTCTGGGGTCTCCAAGGGGCCGGCGCTAGCTTTGGCGTCATTACAGAATTCGTCGTGCGGACCGAGGAAGAGCCTGGTTGTGTCATCGAGTACAGCTACGACATCAGCTTTGGCAGTCAAAAAGAAATGGCCCCCGTATACAAAAAGTGGCAAGACCTTGTCGGCGATCCCGAGCTTGATCGTCGCTTCACGTCACTCTTCATTGCTCAACCCCTCGGTGCCCTTATTACCGGTACTTTTTACGGAACCATGGAAGAGTACCATGCCAGTGGCATTCCCGACAAGCTTCCGACTGCCAAGGCTAACATCAAGGCAATGGACTGGCTCGGCAGCCTGGCTCACATTGCCGAGAAGACGGGCCTCTACTTGTCAAACATCCCTACACAATTCATCAGTCGCTCTCTTGCCCTGCGGCAAGAGGACCTACTGAGTGAGTCGTCTATCGATGAGCTATTCAAGTATATGGGCGAGGCCGACGCAGACACTCCTCTATGGTTCATCATCTTTGACAATGAGGGAGGCGCCATTGCCGATGTCCCGGACGACTCGACGGCTTACCCACACCGCGACAAGATCATCCTCTATCAGTCGTACTCGGTCGGCTTGCTCGGCATCTCGGACAAGATGGTCAGGTTTGTCGACGGTGTCCAGGAGCGGGTGCAAAAGGGGGCGCCCAACGCCAACACGACGTACGCCGGCTACATTAACAACAATCTCGACCGCACCAGCGCACAAGAGTTTTACTGGGGTAGCAAGCTGCCGAAGCTGCAGGCGCTCAAGAAGAGATTTGATCCGACGAGCGTGTTTCGCAACCCGCAGAGCATCGAGCCAGCTGCCTGATCGGGATGGGGAGTGGGGGTTGTTTTCCGGGCATGATTGAGGCGACGACGGTAGAAAGCGCACGCGACATGACTTGAGGGTTAAGACTACATTCTGTGTACATTTTATTCCGTAAATAATATTTTATTGCTGACCACCTTGCGATGAGGTGTGCGCAGGATGCTTGGCTTAAACTATCTATTTTTTTTTTCGGTCCCTCTAATTTGTTTCGACGTCGCCGGCGATGCCCATTCAACTCCGCCATTGTACGATTTAGTGCCTGACTAATTGATTGATTGATTAGATGGCCTCTTGAGCGAGGGCCGAGATTTGTTCCCGAGACGGCGCCACTCGAATTTTGAGCCCTACAATCGCCTCAGTGGTGACATTCCATGATTGGCTATGTGTTTATAATGTTTTACTAATGCCTTGTTTTACTTCTTATAAGGCTTATCTCGTCATCCGTGATTATTTTCCATCTCCATCGAACGCTCAGCAATATATGAGATTATGGTCGGAGAATTAAAATGAATAGCAGGCGCGACAGCCGGGAGATGGTATCGACAGTGCCCCACCAGTCATGCTCACTATCATGCCCGACTGACTGGGTAGAGGTGCCAACAAAAATGGTTCATGAAGTACCCGCGAGCGAGAAATAGATGTAGTTGAAACTTTTTAAATAAGTCAGAGCAAGTCACGGCATTAAGTGAGTCTTGAATTGAAGATCATGTTCTAGCGACGATGGTTACGTTTTGATGGCTTTTGACTAGGGCTGCACAACTATGGTCAGACATGGATAGAATGTTCAAGATGACTGGACTGCGTTCGTCATGGCAGTACGAGTTCTTTTCAAAATTGTCTGCGTTTAGAAACCTATATTGCCATCGTATTCACCACGGCTTTATTATCTTGCTATAATAAATAAACCTATGCCTTTCCACTATACTATTTTCCGATCATTGGACTGATATTCAAGCTTGCCACATGCACATTCAGCCCTATGCCTTTCCGCGATACCATCCACTGCCTCCTCGAAGCATTTCTCTTTTTTGAAAAGGCCAAAGTTCATGGCACGGACCAGTCTTACCTCGACAGCCCCGCTCGCCGGGATCACAGCACATCCCGAAGGACCACCTCTCCAAAAGAAGCGTGCATCACGATTACACATCCCGCAGCTCCGCCGCCCACTTCTGCTCACGCGCGAGCGTGTAAGCATCGGGCACCCTGCGGCTCAGCGGATCAATGACGTTCTTCACGTGCGCGTCGCGCTGCTCGCGAAATGTCTCGACGTCAAACCCGTCCTGCTCCTTGGAGTCGACCTTCCACCCATTCTGCAGATACAGGTCCCGTATCTTCAGCTCCGCGAGCCGCACATTCTCCTGCGCCTCCACGATGACGGCCGGGTCCGTGGGGTGCATTGTCTTGTCTGGCTCCCAGCATGTCGCCCACGCGGCGTACTTGAAAATCTTCAGCCTGCGATAGTCGTCTATCCATGGGCCGAACGTGTCTGCCGGTGACTTGGACGGGATGAGGTCAAAATCTGGGTTTTCCGTGTCGAGATCGTCGTAGAAAGGCTGATGATCTTTGACAAGACCTGCAAGACGTCAGTGGCGACAATCTACCACCAGTTCTTGACATCCAATCCAGTATAACCGATATAACTCAAGAAAAAAAAACCCCAACGCACATACCTGTATCAACATCGTACAAGAAGGCATGGCCATACACATTTTGATTCGTGAGTCTCAGAAGATTGGGCGGCATATACACGCCGTAGCCCTGGTTCGTGTCGAGCTCACGGTTTCCCTGCTGCGAAATAACATCCGCATTGTCCTGGTCGACGTGCCGCTGCACGTAGCTGCTGGGAAATACTTCAAAGCGGTCCATCTCGCTGTCCAGATACGGCAGGCTGGCCATGACGCGCACGGCTTCCTCCGAGTATCCGGCGGCCAGTGCTGCACTCCGGTCAAAGTCGGCGTCGATCGGAATCTTGAGTGAACTGGCGGGAACGTTGCCTAGCTGGACGTGCAGAGTGTAAAGCTCTATGAGTATTTTGAACAAAGCTTGGTGTCGTGACTCCATCGTTTTACTATGAGAGAAGCAGAGCGCCCGTTAGCTTTTGGCCTTGTTCAATCACTTGTGCGTGGTTTTGGTCGATGGACGCGACGTGGTCAAAGCTTCTCTAATATCGACGATGCCCAGCAGCGTCCAGAGAGTGAAGCTTGGCCAAGCTATGTGACCTACTCCATCAGGCTATATACACCGCACCGCGATGCGCGCACGACCCCTCCTTTTCGTATTTATAATACGAGCGACAGGTTCCGCGTAACACACACAGTCTTTAGGTTGTCCAATGGGAAGACTGGAGACTAAATTCAGATCATTGCATCCTTTAATGTTGCTGGGTCATTATCGCTTCAATGAGCTCTAATGAGCTGCTAGAAGAAAATAGTAATAATTAGAGAGCTCAAAGTTTATATCATCTTACCGCTCCATTATAGTATCACGCTTATACATAAAAGCAGAATATATTTTATTGCCTATTTTAATATACTATAGCTAAACTATGAAAGTAAATAATTGTTTTCTTCTTTGTCTTCTAAAACTAGCTCCATTATAACGTTAATATTCCTATTTTGTAATAGCTTTTAAAAGCATAATGTATGGAAATATTTTACGGTGCACTAATGATCAAATTATAGCAAGATCATGATACTACTTCTTCTAATGTACGTTATAACAACACCTTTGCCGTCAGGTTGGTTCGTAATATGCTGTGGTCGAAGGCATATCCAAGCACATACATACTTGCCACCGACGATTGAACGTTCGACGCTAGAAACAAGGACCAGTCTAGTTATCGTCATCAGAGTATAATTGTGTATTGGGCCGTGGCTAAACTTGTCGATGAAGCACTGCGCATGTAAAATGGATTTATTATTCTTCTATGAGATAGAAACTGCACGTTGCAGGATCGATCGATCATCAACCAGCCGGATCCGGCTTCCAACACTGTCGCCATCTCCACCCACCGCGTTGGCTTCCAGAAAGCTACGTGCCAATACCTACTGCGCTACGGCATCGACCCCGGCTTCTGTGGCTCTCGGCAGCGCTTCTACCGTCACCGAGCTGCCTGGGCTCGCGGAGAACGGCGTATAAGCCTCTGTGAATTGCGTCGCTGCCACTGACGTGGGCTCTGACCGCGCCGTTGCAGGGTTCGTGAGGGAGCTCTCGACCGATCTGTGGCTCACCAGGCTATCCAGCTTAAGCATCAGCTCCCAGTTCTCGCTAAGCTCTTCATCAGTGGCTCGGCGAGTCGAGTTGCCGTCGTCAACGAGTAGTACGAGCGCATTCTCGTGCGGCGGCCTCTCAGCGGAATCGTCAGCTCTCTTGAACTTTGGCCGGGACTTTCCAAGGACCATTCTCGGTGGAGGAGGTTTCGCGAAGTCTTGTGGCGACAGATACGTTCTATGGCTATACCATCTATCCTCGGTGAGTAGTTGATATCCATAATCGTTCATGAGGACAGAAGGCCAGCAATGATTTGCCTGCAGTCCATCACGATCGCCCGGCAAGTCGGGCATATTTGTGTACTGAAAGTCCATGACTCCCAGCGTGAGAAATGTCGAGGTGTACATGGTGACGACTGCAAAGTTGCCGTGGTCTACAATAGGCCCGCCCTGGACGGTGACGCTCTTTTGCGGCGGATATTTGCAGATTCCCGCCCACTTCGAATCTTTGTAGTTCGGTACGCCGCCATTCTGACCATCAGGCAGCAGTCGGATGTATCCACCATCGTGGCCATTCATGAAGTGGTTGGGTGGCCACTCGTCCCGCTGACACCTTTGTTTCTCAGTCTTACCATGAGGGTTGGTGTAGAATTCAGCAATGTATTTATCCCAATTCGCGTCGTGTTGAATATCGTAGGTCGTCACCATAGGCCTTCTCGTGTCTTTTGTATCATCGGGCCAACAAGTCGGGCGAAAGTAGTTCGCGCTCGTGAAGCCGTAGACGGCAGCGACACTACTGTAATGCATACACGGTTGTGGATACCTGCTACCATCACATGTCCTCGACTCAGTTGTGTAGGAAGTCAACGTCGTGCTGGAATGCACTGTCTTTGTACTTTTCTGCTTCGTCGCCGATGTTCGCGACATCGTCACCGCTGAGAGAGACCACCGCACCGCTCCTTTAGGCAAATCTTCCGCCTTAACCATGACTGCTGGAATGTCTATGGCAATTTGATCCGGCGCCAGCTGATACAAGCAACTGTCACTTGCCCGGATGCCTCTCTTCACTATGCTCGTCCCATTAGCTGCCCCAGCGTCATTGCGACTCTTGACGTTAGAGGCGGCCTCCAGCCTCGCGGCCCGTTTGGCTTTGAGAGCTTCATGTCGTGACGCTGCGAGTGACACGCCTCCCGTGGTCAGGAACGAGTACGAGCGCCGAGGGTCCAGAGATGGTCCACCAATGAGAGATCCAGCGAGAAGATATGCCATCGCGTCGGCGTAGCAGGTATCATGTTCATCGTCAACCGTCGTAATCACTTGGACGTCTGTGCAGCAGAGCGGCGCATACTTGCCGCTCTTGCATCCGGAGTCCTGCGTAGCGATGTGGGAGTTCTTGGTCATGGTGATGTAGCCGCGAGGGCATATGCTGTTGCATGCCTTGGAATACTTTCCGGGGCCCCAGGAGCAGCTCATGGTGACTCGCTTCTCGACGCAGAAGGAGCGTGTGAATCCCCAGCGCCCGCCACCTGCTTGCAAGTTAGCATCTGAGCGAAAGAGGGGGTTCCGTAAGAGAAACGTGTCCACGAACCATGGCATCCTTCTCCCGTCAAATGACCCAGATCGGCGTCAAACACTTTACCGTAGCCGGTGGCCACTTCCTTGTATCCCGGTGGACACGCATTGTTCGTTACTGGCGGTTGGCAAGCCGTCCAGAACATGCTCAACAGGGGTGCGTTGGCACGCCTGAGCGTCGATCTCATTTTGAGGTTGAGGCTAGATGTGCTTCCAAGCAGGGCATTAATTCCACTGGCGTCTTCGTCTTCCTCATTACCAACAGAGTCAAGATCCATAGCCCAGACCATGGTGCCACCAAGACACATCTCATTGGCATAGTTGAGCTTCATCCGAAAGGTCTCTTTGTCATCGTATGAGACCCACTGGTCAGTGTCCCAGCTCATGTACTTAACAGCGGCGGCTTTGTCGAGGGCCGGAACCAGATTGTTCTTATTGATGATCTTTTTGATCTCATCATAAGAGAGTATGCCTGATGTACCGGTACATTCGCCCGGCTTTCCACCATCAGAAAATGGGCATCCCGGGATGTTGCAGCCATGGTCTTCTAGGGTGAAGGAGCGACCATAGAATCCCAGGCCCAGGTTGACTTTTGACGGCTCTATTTTGTTGCGCCAGAGTAGGTCCAAGGCGCTGTCAATCTCTGTCAGGTTTGTGTGACCCTGCACAATTGCACGTGTGAATCTATCTATGATTAGAACATATTTTGTCTCAAGCTCGATGCCATGCACACATACTTGTTTTTCCCGTCCCAAGTACCATGAATGTCGTATGCTGCAAGATTGGTCAGTTTCCTTCAAATGAAGCATGTGTCGATATAGTGTAGCTTACTCATGAGGTTGAACCAGTCGACATACGGATCCATTTTGACAATGTCGAAACCTTTCAGATACCAGTATGAGGCCGGAAGCGTAACAGTCAGGCCGTAACGTTTTCCGGTGGCCTCCCTGAGCTCTTTCAAAAACGTGACGAAATTGACAAAATCGGCTTCGTTTCCATCTCTATCTTGAGCGACCGGGTATTCCCAATCGATGTCTATGCCGTCAAAAGAATACATTTTCATAAATCTCATGGCTGATTGAACAAAGGCGGCTCGATTCGCTTGAGTTGATGCCATTTCGGAAAACGCGCGGCCGCCGGCATCCCAGCCGCCGATGCTGATATACACCTCAAGTCCTGGGCTCCTTTCTTTGATGCCTGTCACCTGAGTGTATAGCTTGATGTCGAAATCGTTCATCTGGGCAATCTGATACGTCGCTCCGTCAACCAGCGCAAATGCGTAGTTGATGTGCGTCCACTTATCGCCGTCAATCATTCCAGGCCCCCAGACGTTGCACTTCCTGTTTCGATTCCAGGACTCATAGTAGCCAATACGACGCTTCGTTGCAGTACCAGGGCCCGAACTACAGCTGGGCTTCTTGGGAGCGTCGCAGCCAGACTGGCAGCCCTTGCCGCAAAATTCAGCAGTGGTTCCGCAAAAATTATCAATGGTGAGTGTACGAGACAAGTATAAACGGCTCAAGCTCATGGCAGTGAGCGGGAACAACAAACCCAAATTGTGAGCAGCAAACATTAAGAGGACAGTTCGTGCCGGGCTTAGCAGCATATTGACCACATTCGGCTTTTGCATCGCAGCTCGAGATGCATGTCTTGCCGCAGTAGTCGGGACCAAACCCACAGAAACCAGTGGAAGAGCAGCATCCTGATTTGCATTTCTCATTAGAGGAGCACTGTCCGTCTGGCAGTGCATTCACTACCAGAAACAGATGCAGCAACAAGTACAGTGAGGCCATCTCAATGAACTTTGATCGAGGCCACATTGCCACGGATACTGAGTTCTAGAGATTGAGACAGAATCAATGGAATTTGCAGTAGCATGTTATCAAAAAGAACGGAGGGCTTGATATTTTCATGAGAGGTCAGATATACGCCCTGGCCCGCGTGGCGCCCCGTACCCAAGCAAGTCTGCAGAATGAACACCGTAACACCGTATCCAGTATTAAAATTACCTCTCTAGTACATTAACATCCTATTAATTTCCCCCTCTGCAATATCGGCCCTACTGATGTTGCTGCAGGGTCACAACCAGGTCAGTTGACCTGGATTATTGGAGCGGTTACACAGCTGAAGAAGCTCGTGACACCATGCATATGGCGGTGCTGGTGTTTCACCTCGCACACACATGCATGAGTAAGTTCAGGTCGACAAAAGTTCAATTGATGAAAGTTGAACAAGAAAAACTACGTCCGTAAACAGGATAATCGGAATTTTCCACGTCCTAGCACTCTGGAAAGTCCCTCGGCTATTGAAACAGAAGTAATCTTAGGTTTTTACAAGTCACCAGGAGCCTGTCACACTTGATTTGAGACTAAATGGGGACAAGTCGGAAATAGAGCACTTTTGCTAACGGCCCCAAATTGCGCAGCTGATTCTACGGAGAGGGTGGTCAGACGAGCTGTGCGGTCAGATCTCGATAGTTTGCCGATATCAGTCTCCGTTCTTATGCATGTCACCTTCCGGATAGGCATACGTCTGCAGAGACACTGTCAAAGCTAAAAATAGAACAGCTGAATAAAGATACTCGCACAAAATATAGTAATTAAACTCCACTTGAACAAGCACGAGGCCCTGTGGTAATTTCTCGGAGCCTCCGCACAGTGCTGCACAATCCAGCAACGCAGTATCAGTACTTATGGTTAGGCGGCACAAAATGAGCCGTATTCCATGAGAGATCGACTTTTTGTAGACTATGGTTGCCCTCATACATTCAATTCACCATTGATACAGTCATGGCAGCAATGACAAAGTTTCTCGTGCTGGCCGTTGCGGTCTATCAAGCCGTCGGTGAGGTGACCATATTTAACAATGCGCAGGAGGCTCTCTTACCAGGTGCCCCTACAGCATGCACAAATGCGCTTGGGGCAAAGCTCAGTTGCGACCCCATTGTGCAAAAGCTGACTGCAGATCTCGATAAGTTGGCACTTACCGAGACAGAGCTCGGCGCTCTCTGCACTGACAGCTGCAGCTCTTCCTTGAAAGAGCTAAAGCTCGCCGCACAGAAGGCATGTGCTGGCTTCGAGTTTTACTTTAACGACGACTTTTGGCACGTGGAAGATGCGATCGACCTGTTTCAGTACAAACTCGGAAGCGTCTGCCTGCGGGACCTCCACGGAAACTTCTGTCTCGTGCTTGAGGAGACCTGGGACGTCGGTGCGCTGGACAGAGCTGGCAAGGCGACATGGCCCGCGCATTCTAACAAGACCTTTCCGAACTGGGTCGAGAGCGACGTCGGAGAGCCGACACAGGATATAGATGGCCAGCTCGTGGACGACTCGATGACGCTGCCAAAGTTTGGCTCCGAGGGCCTGATCTACCCGACTCTCCGGCGGACTTCTACATTGACGCCATATCTGCGAACTGGACCGGACATGGATGGAGTAGCATGCTGGAATTCGACGAGTACCCTCTCGAAATTCAATGTTCTGAGTGTTTCCTCGCCCAGTACAAGTATGGGCTGGAGTCGAAATGGGGAAGTATCTTCGAGTACGTGATCATGAAGGAGAAATATAAGTTGCTAAGTTCCAGGCTGACTTTACTCCAGTGAGATAGCTATCCAGGTCTGGCAAAACATGCAACAAGACTGCAAGATCGAATGGGACCTGAATCCCGCGCACAACCTGAGCCAGCACGGTTTTCATCAGTAAGTCTCCTTTCAGAAGCCATCGAACCGCAACCAACCGCGCAAACTACATAGTAATATCACCGCGCTTGTATGGGATACAACATATTCTTGCGATCAGCATGTCACGCGCGTCAACAGTACCGCAGTGACATGCAGCCAGTTGTCGCTGGAGTGGAACATTCCCACATCTTCTCTACAGACGCTCAACGATATCAGTTGTGTCTCCGTCGGTGCGGGGACGTTTTGTATTCCGCTTCAGTGCGGCGTCGCTATTGTCCCTAAGCTCTCAGATGTTAGGGCGTTTCTTGAGGGTTACAGCAACATCACGATGACGCAGTTTTTGGAGTGGAATCCCCATGCGGATGTTCGTGTCTTATCCGAGGGTGAGACAGTTTGTGTTTCGTAAGCTACCCGTTGTTGCCTTTCCCCGAATTCGTGTCTCAATTTGATGTTATACAACGGACTGAATAACGATAGACCGCCTGGAGGAATTTACACTCCCATCTCCACGTCTATTGCGCCGCCCACCACGACATTCACACCTCCGAGCTCAACTTCGTCGACAAGCACAACCACCACGACAACTTCCGTCAATAACGGTAAGGCGCGCATGGCTGCCTCTTGTTCATTGGCTTTGCTAACCAGCCGTTGAAGGAGTCACAACGCCAACACCCACCCAGCCGAGCATGGTCAGCAACTGTGCGAAATTCTACTACGTGAAGAAGGGCGACAGCTGTTACGACATTGCTGCCAAGAACGGCATCACCCTGGCCGACTTTTCAGCCTGGAACCCGCGGGCCGGGTCGAACTGCGCCGGGCTCTGGGCCGACACGTATGCGTGCGTGGGCCTCGCCCCGTCCTTCAAGCTGAGCGCGTATTACCACGCCGATTGCTCCGGCGACAAACACAACGAGCTGAGCGGGGCAACGGGAGGCGGCGGCCAGTGCATCGACACAGATTGCAACGTCGCGTCGCTCGACTTGGAGAACGCCGGCACTTGCCCTGAGGGTGATGTCAGGATCAGCTACTGGGAGGGCGGCGGCTGCGCCGGGAAGTGGTTCGGATACGGCTACGCGAGCAGGGGCACATGCAAAGCACTCTGGTCCGGGGGCTGGAGCTTCAAGTCTCTCTGGATCTCATGCGACAAGAAGAGCGACGACTGCGTCACGCTGGGCACGTGCAAGGCCGATCCGGAGCCCGCAAAGGGTATTTGCACACCGGGAGGCGGTACCTTGCCGGCCTTTTCAGTCAAGTCGCATTACCATGGTGACTGCTCCGGGGACGTGCATAATAATGTGTCTGTTCAACAGGGACCCGGAACATGCATCGATACGGACTGTCAGGTTGGCAGCCTCGATACTCATGGACCTGGAGACTGCCCGGACGGACAGTTCCGCATCAGCTATTGGGGGAGCAAGGGGTGTTCCGGGGGGTGGTACGGCTACGGCTATGCGAGCAGGGATACTTGTCGTGCTCTTTGGTCAGGTGGCACGAAGTTCAAGTCGTTATATTTGTCTTGCGCGAAGCAGGGTAACGACTGTGTAAGCCTAGGGACCTGCAAATTAGATCCAGAGCCGACAAACCCGCTCTGCTAGGGGAATGTTGTCGAGCAATAAGGTGTCTGCTATGATCTATAAAATATTTTCATGATTACAGTTCCCCCAGACCAAGTGGCCATATTTCTCTCTACCCTATAGTGATCACTCTGTATAGCAGGATAGCGAATAGAGATGCTCCTATCAGCTACTGTTGTTGATATTGGTATTATCTCTTTATTAATATAAAACACATTTTACTACAAAGATGGACTTTCTCATATTTTATTTACCGCCATAGCAGAATGCGAAAAGGGCCGCCTGGAAAATCTTTACACACGCTCTCATTCATGCCAAACCTATTTTGCATGAATTTTGAAACCTGTCCCCAACGTGAGACTCTTATGGCGTTGCAAATAAGTGCCCTCCCGATTAGGTGCCCGCACAGAATTCGGAGGCCAGTCTCGGCTGGGGAATCCTGGTACAGTATTTTGGCGTGCGGAGTGGCAGGAACAGAACTGCTGGCTGCATAGGTTGAGAGAGACTAAGACATCTTCAGCTGCATTTGCGAATGGAGCGGACGGCAACAAGCAAAGCAAAGCAAAGCAAAGCACAGTCACAGTTTGTCAACTCTGCGGAAGATGTCGTACGGTCACCCTCGGCATGATCGATTCCACCGAATCACTGTTCGACTCGATCAACTACCGAACAAAGTCGAAATCCAGACAGAAGATGCCCGATCGATCCTATGCGAGTCCAGCCACCATCCTGTGACGTAGTGATATCGCGATCGCCCCATGTTTCGCAGCATCACATGCCTTTTCCTTCTTCGCCCACAACCACCAGATAGTGCCCATCGGCCGTTGTATGAGAGATATGTGTTTGTCAGGAATTACAAGTCGATGCAAGCACTAGGCCATCTCTGGTGAAAATGGCACCCTCGATGTAGCACCACCGCTCTTATCTTGAAGGAAGAGACCTGTTCCGAATGCACGCTTTGCGGCGGGGCGCAATATACTCCTGCAGGCTATGCATGACCGGGGGAGACAAATGGTTCGCCACCCGCCTGCATTGCATCGAGGGTTGAATCGCAACTTAGATGGCTACGGATCAGGCAGCAAGTGCGCCTCAACACAGGAGCCTGATACAACACTGAGACGCGAAAGTGACGCAGTGTGGTCTGCTAGGCATGAGTCTTTCTTTGTGATATATATTTCATCGTTCTTTCCTGTGTCTGGCAATATATTTGCACACTATCAGCTGCAGTTATATATATCCTGCCACAAACTCCGTGCCAGCAGTTTTTCTCAAAGTCATACCCCTACCTTGTGGTCACTCATTATGAAGACTCTAGTGATAATACTCCTTGTAATGATCATCGCTCCGGTCATGGCTTTTCCAGCCTGGCTGATGGGCCATAGCCTGGACGAGGAGGAGCTTCGCAGACTCTCAGCCATCGCCGCCAGAATGGCTCCTCACGCGGCGACACCGGACCGACGCGCCAGTGCAGGGAGTCCTGGTTTTGACGCTGCAGAGCAATACATCTCCACCGTTGGGGAGCACGCATTCGTCAGTATCGCTCTTCGCCGTGGCCAAAGGGGTCGCGATATAGCAAGTCAGGGCTAACTATTTAGACAGCAAGCGCCAGGAAAAAAGGACCTTCGTGGTCCTTGCCCAGGGCTCAACGCGATGGCCAATCACGGCTACCTCCCCCATAACGGTGTCGCCACCATCGGGCAGTTTATTGAAGGGACCAATCGAGGTAGGAACACAACGTTCTTCTACGTATCATTGGTACATGGCTGAAATGGACCCCGTAGTCTTTGGCATGGGCCTTGATCTTGCAGCCTTCCTCGCCATCTACGGCGCCGTCTTTGATGGTGATCTGACGAGTTGGTCTATCGGCGGCGAGGCCCCGAGCGGACTACTCGGTGGCATACTCGACGGCCTCCATCTCCTCGGCAAACCCCAGGGCATCTCCAACTCACACAACAAGTACGAATGCGACGTCTCTCCCACCCGAGGAGATCTTTACACCCAGTATGTATCATCCATTGTAGTCTTTGACGAAAAAAGAAAGACATTTTTTGACGAGGGTCTCAGCGGAGAGGCATACTCCCTCCAACTCCCGCTGTTCGAAGATCTCTACGCCCAGCCCACCGGATCCCACGGCTACGACCTCCCCACGCTCACCGAGTTCCGCGCCAAGCGCTTCCAGCAGTCCATCAGCGAGAACCCGTACTTCTTCAACGCGCCGTTCAGCGGCGTCCTGGTGCAGCCCGCCGCGTACAGCTTCACCTACCGGTTCATGTCCAACAAGTCGGCCGAGCACCCCGAGGGCTACCTCGACGGCGAGACGCTCAAGTCCTTCTTCGCCGTCACGGGGGAGGCGGGCCGCTTCGAGCACACGGCGGGCCACGAGCGCATCCCCGACAACTGGTACCGGCGGGCGAGGGGCGACGACTACGGCATCGTCGCGCTGAACCTAGACACTTTGCACGCCGCGCTGCAGCATCCCCGCTTCCTGTCCGTGGGCGGCAACACCGGCCAGGTGGACACGTTTACGGGCGTGGATCCGGCAGAGCTGACGGGGGGGGGTGTTTGATGCCTCGACGCTTTTGCTGGGGAACAACCTGGCCTGTTTTGCGTATCAGTTTGCGCAGCAGGCGGCGCCCGACATACTCAAGGGCCTCTTTTCTGATATAACGCGGCCGCTGCTGCAGCTGACCGACGCCCTGGGTGATGTTTTTAGAGAGCTGGGTTGTCCTCAGCTCGCGACAGTAGACATGTCGCTGCTGCGTTCTTTTCCCGGTGCAAAGGGGTCTTACTAAGCGTCTTTTATGACAACAGAGGGTTTATGATAGTCTCTAGCTACAATATATATCACGGCCACCAGTCGTCAAAAATTTCAGCAGCGTCGCTTCAGTTTGATAAACAGGTCGCCCAATATGGGTTTCGACGAGGTCCAGTTGCGGTCCGACGCCGGAACGGGTGTTGTCCGCGCGTTGCCCTGCGCGTCGCAGAGCTCAAAGTCGTAAAAGGCCAGGAGCGCGACGGTCACCATCGCCATCTCGAGCTTCGCAAACTAAAATTTAGAGAGTTTTCAAGAGTCAGCATGGTTTTTAGCTAGCTGTAAACGTATAGCAGCCGCGAGGATCGCAGTCTTACTCTCATGCCCACTAGTTCTGGTCAGCAAGATGATTCGTCAACGGGTACCGCGGCAGGGTACTACTCACGACACGGGTGGAGGCCGGCTCCCCATCCAAGGTATGCATTGTCTGCTTTCTTGTCTTCCTCCCGGCCAGGGAGATAGCGCGAAGGATCGAACTCTGTGGGGTCGGTGTAGATGTTGGGGTTCATGTGCGTGTGGTCAATGAGGTAAACCTAGAAGCATAGCGGGTGCTGTCAGTGAATGCATGTCGTCATTCATGGTTGAATACGATGTTGGTATTGGCGAGTCTAGAAGATACATACGGCGAACGTGTTACTGGGAATGACATCGCTAGATCCATCAATGCTGATATCCTTGCCGCTTACGTTTTTCCGCAACATGGAGCCGCAGAGGTTGAGGCGAATGGACTCCCGAAGAACCAGATCGACTGCTGGGAAGTCATGGTCCCAGTCGTGGGAAGTGAGACGTGGGAGGATATCCGCGGGCGTCTCGTCCGGTGACCGCCGATACTTGGCTAGACTGGCATCGATCTCGTCGCGTACGAGTTGGCGCCACTTTTCATTTTGCGCGAGGTACACGGAGATCCAAGCCGCGTTGGCACCAGAGTTGACGACTCCGGCGAAGAGGGCGCCGATGGTGAACTGTTATTTTGTCAAGGAAGAGACCGCTTTAGTAACAAGTGACAAGTTCAAAGGGGCATGATGGCGAACAAGAGCTCACCACAGAAATCTGCAGATCCGTGTCGCCGGCATCCATCATGACCTGCATCGCATCCGCGCCGACGCGTCCCGTGGCGCGCCTCTGCCGGATGACGCGCTGCAGGGTCCAGTGCAGGCGGGCGCCGCTGAGGAGC
Source organism: Niveomyces coronatus (assembly GCA_018831755.1). Classification (NCBI taxonomy): domain Eukaryota; kingdom Fungi; phylum Ascomycota; class Sordariomycetes; order Hypocreales; family Cordycipitaceae; genus Niveomyces; species Niveomyces coronatus. The sequence continues at coordinate 53,250 of JAFEME010000105.1, read as the reverse complement.
TTGCGGAGCTTGAGCGGGGTGGGCAGCCAGGGGAACATGACCTCGACGGCGCCGGAGGCGTGGATGTCGGTGAACATGGAAAAGGTGCTCTCGAGCAGCTTGGGGTCGTCGGCGACGTCGTGGCAGCCGAGAGTGCGGTGGGTCAGGCGGAAGATGACCCTGTACATGAAGACAAAGGGGTCGAGGGGCTTGGAGGTGTCGAGCGCGTCAAAGGCGGCGATGGTGTCGGCGACGAGGCTCTCGATGCAGGCGTCGAGCCGGGGCTTGGCGAGGAAGCGCTTGAAGAGGATGGAGAAGCGCTCCGTGGTCTGGGCGGTCTCTTCCGGGCGGCCCATGTGCTTGATGTCCGGTGCGCCGGCGAAGAGGGCGGCATATCTATAACGGAGCGGTTGGGACAAGGCAAATGGCGTTAGCAATGGTTCCATCTTTATATGCTCTGCCTATTTTTTATTTTTATTTTTTTCTTCTCTTTGAGAACGAGTCGTTACGGCCTTTTGCTTACCCGGCGCCAAAGTCGAGTGCTCGGTGGGAAAAAAAGGTCTTCTTGGCGGCGTCGCCAGAGACGGCGACGACGCGATGGGGGCCGTAGTAGAAGCTGAAGAGGCCGCGGGGCGCCCAGGCCTTGCCGGCCCTGAGGAAGTCGGCGCGGGCGCGGAAGAAGTCGATTGAGCCGAGCACGGGCAGGCCGCGGCGGACGCGTGGCGCGTTGGACGGCAGCGCGGGTCGGGAGAGGATCTGGGCGGCGGCGTAGACGACGATGGTGAGGAGGCCGATGGAGAGGCTCAGCTGCCACTTTTCAGCGGCAGCCAAGGCGAGCTGAAGGGCTCGAGGGACCTGCATTTCAGAGGGTCGAGGTTATCTTTGCCTTTTTCTCCAAGGATGTCGATTTTTAATTTTTTTATTGTTTATTTTTTCCCAACGTTCTACCACGAGGGCTAGACTGGCAGACGGCAGAGAGAAGGAGCAGCCATTTTATCAAGTCGTTCTAAATGGTGATTACATACTCTTCCCGACGTCTGGGGGCATATGCAACGTGTGGCTCGGAAGCGTCACAAGCCGAGAGGAGCACGCGCCACCACCCCTTGGATGGGAATACAAGGAAATGCCATCATTGGGTGGTCGAGACTAAGCCCGCATGTAGTGGCAGTTGAGGCGAAAGCGGGGGAGGGGGGAGTGGGAGGGAGGGAGAGTGATGTGGAACGAGAGCGAGTGCGAGATGACGGGATGATGGTAGGGTAGGTAGTGTGTGCATCTGCAGGCTCGTACACGCAAGCGGTAATCACCTGGACTTGCACTATATGATGTTCGCCGATTTATGACGAAGCGGCGTGCAAAGATGAGCCCCCGGGATAAAAGGGGAGGGCAGAATGAGGCGTCGGTGCCAATCACAGAAAAAGGGTTCGCAGCGGTAATATAAATTAATATATACATATATATATATATATATATATATATATTGCCTTGCTGTATTTATGAACTATAAATTGAATAGAATTCATCACAACAAGCTAGACGCGGCGATAAAAACGTCGAGCAGCTTGCCGATCAGTAGCCAAGACGGCAGAGTGGCTACCCGGCTTGGGGAGGTGGTCGGACGGAGATAGTGTATGAACACGTTTGCATACCGTAAGGATAGAGTGTCGAATACTGTGCAGTGCCAATACGCGTACCAAGCCACAGTATTATGTAAGCAGAAGTATTTAGGTGCACGGACAAGGGCTGCAGGAAGCTGTGTATCACGTTATGTATATATCGAGAGCGAGAAATAATGCAACCTTGACAAGCAATCAGAAAAACATGTTTGCCAGTTTACCAATTGTTCGCCAGATGCTGCGAAACAACATGTGACGTAGCTCTACATAGGGAGACATGCCTGATGGAACTCGACTGCTCTACCGATCTTCCTCGTGTCGTTGTACATTTCCCAGACAAGTTGAAAGAGAAAAAAAAGCTGGTAGTCTAAGAAAAACAAACTAGAAAATCAGAATAGGAAAAGTACATTCCCACTCCAACAGGCGTAGAGTCGTCTTGGCAATGCCGTGGCGGAGCTCCCGGTTAGATCAAACAGGGGAGTCGCCGTTTATCAAGGAATAATAAGAAACATGAAATAAAGAATCCTCGTTTACTCGCAAGTATAAATTATCGTACCCGCATTTTTTGATAAACTCGTAAAGCCATCCGCCAGGGCAGTACCCACACAGGCTTCACACCGGGGTATCGCTGCTTCGTGGTGAGGTGAGGCTCCGGCTCTTCCTACCCAATGGCAGAGCGGTCTGTGTTTCTCGAGCTGCATCGAATTCATTCGCCATCATTTTGTTTCATCATCACCTTGTATTCCCTCCTAGCATATCGTGACACCATCGAGATGTGAAAGTTACCACACTACTAGCCTCTTGAGGAATTCTCTTGGCCGCCGCCACAATTACAACGCAGCATTCGCTCACCAACCGCGACGACCTCAACAATCGCAACCATTACCGCCACCTCTTCCATTCGTCTCTCAACGGCCGCAACTACCTCACATTAAAAAACAACTACCCATCAGAGTTTCAAACCCCACAACGCCATCACCCACGCCATCGGTCGGTGCGATCAGCCATCATGCCAAATCCCACCATGGGCACACAGACGCGACAGTCATTGCACCAACTCCCAAAACGACATCAGCGCTGAAATGCATAAATTCATCCGTGGAATGCGCGGACTGCACCGATGAGTTTCGCGTGCGCCGAACCTACGCCAGCCTCAGCCTCAAGGCAGAGTTCGGTCCCGAAAAAATCAAAGTCAGACTATCCGAGCGCCGGACCTCACAGCCTTACCATGCGCCGGTCAGCTGTAAAAAATAATCTCGTCGACTGCTTATAATACCCTCTCGGTCTTACCAGACTTTTCACAATCTTTACGTGACGTTTTCCTTGTGGGCGAAGAAACTCCCGCCACTTCAACATGCATCACGTTGCAAAAATGAGACCCAGAGCGCTACCCTCGCTGCGCTCCCTCGTCGCCCTTCAAACCACCTCATCGCTCACCTCACCCATCTCTTCTCTCCTCAGACGCACCCCCAACCGCCGCTTCTCGACCCGATCCGGCTCATCGCCCCCGAGAATCGCCATCGTCGGCGGCGGCCCCGCGGGCCTCACCCTCGCCGCCCTCCTCCACCAGCAGCGCATCCCCTTCACCGTCTTCGAGTACCGCCCGCGGCCGACACCCCACGACCTCGCCCAGCCCTCGGGCATGCTCGACCTCCACGAAGACGGCGGCCTGCTCGCCATCCGCGCCTGCGGCCTCGAGTCCTCCTTCTGGGCCCACACCGGCGACTGCACCCAGGACTTCATCCTCGCCGACCGCCACGGCCGCAGGCTCCGCGTCGACACCGGCGGCCTCGGCGCCCGCCCCGAGATCTCCCGCAACAACCTCTCGCGCCTCCTGCTCGGCCGGGTGCCGCCGGACAGCGTGCGCTGGAGCCACAAGCTGCTGCGCGCGACGCGCCGCGCCGGCGTGACCGAGCTGGATTTCGGCGAGGGCAGGGGCACCTTCACGGCGGACATGGTGGTGGGCGCGGACGGCGCGTGGTCCAGGGTGCGCAGCGCGCTGCTGACCGACGTGCAGCCCGTGTACAGCCGCGCGCACGTCGTCACGCTGACCATCCGCGACATCTCGACGCGCTTCCCGCACCTCGCCGCGCTCGTCGGGTCCGGCTCCTTCACCGCCCTCGGCAACCGGCAGGCCGTCATCTCGCAGCGGGGGCCCTTTGACTCCGCGCGGCTCTACCTCTGGCTCGCCGCGCCCGACGCCGACTTTGCCGACACGTCTGGGCTGCGCGCCGCGTCGGCGGCCGAGGCGGAGCGGCTGATCCTGCAGGACGACGCGCTGCTGCTGGGCCCGTTCGGAGCCGTGATCAAGGATCTGGTGAGGACGGCGCTGCACGAGGACAGGGAAGGGGATGGGCCGCTGGACGTGCGCCCGCTGCATGCGCTGCCGTACGGCACGACGTGGGAGCACGTGAGCGGCGTGACGGCTGTGGGCGACGCGGCGCACCTGATGCTGCCCAACGGCGAGGGCGTCAACCAGGCGATGCTGGACGCGATGCTGCTGGCGCGCGCGGTGGAGAGCGGCGGCGAGGGGGACGTGGAGGCGTTCGAGAGGGAGATGTGGAAGAGGGCCGTCGAGACGGGGGAGAGGACGGAGCAGCTGCTGGGTGCGATGCTGGGATCGGACGACGCGGCAGAGAAGATGGCGGCCATGTTTGCGGAGCACGAGTGAGCAAGTACTGACTGTGCGATGTTGGATTTACTTTAATGTCTGTGGGGTGAACCATGTTTCCTGTGTTATTGTTAGACAATAAATACTTTTTCTTTACAATATCCATGTATTATACTGTGATGAGCTAATATAAACAAGTACGAGATCTTGTCCCGCTGTGAGAATGCATCCGAATTATTACGAAGCATGCATCTTTTGCCGTAATCCGACCATCGATTTGAGCCGCAATGCATCATGCAGCCCCAAATGCCGTCTCCGGAGCCGGCACCCCCGCAGTCGCCTCGGCATGCGGGGGAAAGGAGGATCAGCTGCAACCCGTCCTCGAGAGTGGCGTCTGCAGCAACTGAAACATTGAACAACTAAACTTGGTTTTCTAAAAAGACAAACTATTTCCCGTCACACAGTATAGCGCACCATGTACACCGCGTCCAACGCCTTTTTCGACGCCCTCATCCGCGCCGGCGTCACCCACTGCTTCGTCAACCTCGGCTCCGACCACCCCAGCCTCATCGAGGCCATCTACACCGGCCAGCGCGACAAGAAGCATGCCAATTTCCCCCGCATAATCACCTGTCCGAATGAGGTACATGCCTTTCTCCCCCCCCCCCTTCTCCTCGTCGCCATACTAACGTAAACAAAAAAAACGCAGATGGTCGCCATGTCCATGGCCGACGGCTACGCCCGCCTGTCCGGCCGGCCGCAGTGCGTCATCGTGCACGTCGACGTCGGCACGCAGGCCCTCGGCGCCGCCGTCCACAACGCCTCCTCCGGGCGCTGCCCCGTGCTCCTCTTCGCCGGCCTCTCGCCGCTCACCCTGCTCGGCCCGCCGGGCTGCCGCACCGAGTACATCCACTGGATGCAGGACGTGCCCGACCAGAAGCAGATCGTCGCGCAGTACTGCCGCTACGCGTACGAGCTGCGCAGCGCCGCGAGCGTGGGGCCCGCCGTCGCCCGCGCGCTGCGGTTCGCCACCGCGCATCCCCAGGGGCCCGTGTACCTGTGCGGGGCGCGCGAGATCATGGAGGCGGAGGCGGAGAGGATCGATGTAGGCGAGGGGGCGGCGGCGGCGGCGGCGGTGAGGCTGGGCGGGCTGCCCGGCGAGGACGCGGCGCGCGAGATTGCGGAGGCGCTGCTGGGTGCGCGGCGGCCGCTGGTGGTGACGGGGTACGGCGGCAGGAATCACGAGTTCCCGCGGACGCTGGCGCGGCTCGCGGATGCGGTGCCCGGACTGCAGGTGCTGGATACCGGGGGCAGCGATGTGTGCTTCCCGGCGGACCACCCGGGGTGCGTGGGGATGCGGTTCGGGGTGGCGCCGTGCGTCGAGCGGGCGGACGTGATACTCGTGGTGGACTGCGATGTGCCGTGGATACCGAGCCGGTGCAGGCCGCGGGATGACGCGGTGGTGTTTCACATTGACAGTGATCCGTTGAAGCAGATGATGCCCATGGCGCACATCCCTGCACGGGCGACGTACCGCGTCGACGCCGTGACTGCGCTGGAGCAAATTATCAGCAGTTCACGGAGCTTGGCGACGAAAATATCGGCAGAAGAGGCCTCGCAGAAGATTGCACGAGTGCAGAAGGAGTACGAGAAGCGCATGGCTGAGATTGAGAACCTAGCAGTACCAGGTGCAGAGGGCAGGTTCGGCACGGGCTATCTGTGCAAGCAGCTGCGCAGGCTGTGTCCCGCAGACACGATATGGGCAGTCGAGGCGGTGACCAACACCCCAGCCGTGCACGACAACATCGCGCCCACGCTGCCCGGGTCGTGGGTCAACTGCGGCGGCGGCGGGCTCGGCTGGTCCGGCGGGGGGGCACTGGGTATCAAGCTCGCGAGCGACGCGCAGGGGAGCGGCGGCAGCGGGAAGTTTGTGGCGCAGATCGTCGGCGACGGGACGTACATGTTCTCTGTGCCGAGCAGCGTGTACTGGATCTCGCGGCGGTACCGCATCCCCATCCTGACCGTCGTGCTCAACAACAACGGTGAGTGTCTGAGCTGCCAGGAATCGCGAGCATGTACATGAGAATTGGCTGACACAAAGTTTTTTTTTTTTTTATTTTCAGGCTGGAACGCGCCGCGCAACTCGTACAACCTGGTGCACCCGGACGGGGCGGCGGCGCGCGCGACGAGCGAGGAGATGAACATCTCGTTCGCGCCGACGCCGGACTACGCGGGCATCGCGAGCGCGGCGGCCGGCGGCGAGGTGCACGCCGGGCGGGCGAGGACGGCGGCGGAGCTGGACGGTGTGCTGGAGGAGGCGATTGCGTGCGTCAGGGCGGGGAGGGCTGCGGTGGTGGACTGTGCGGTGTCAGGGTGAAGGGTATGGGCGGTTGATGGGGGGGCGGTTTGTGTGACGCCGGGGGCGGTGGAGAGAGGGTACATGTTTCCACGTGTTGGTCGCGATGACCGGATAGAGATCTATATAGATGTTGTGCGAGGCGCGGGAGCAACGACATGGTAGGGGATGAGGTCGTGAAACTCGCGGGTGATGTCGTGGAACTGCGGCTCGATGCCATCGTCGTGCAGATTCAACATAATACATGACGGCGTGTTGTCCGTGACGAGAGTCGTGGCTCTTCGCACGCTCACGAAAATAAATCAGATACTGCAAGCAAAGCACAAAACACAAAATACATGATTCAAGGTGCCGAGGCCACCATATCGTCAAGCAACCACCGAGTCGATACTTCGGGCCCTCGGTACACACGATAACCGCCCGAAATTATTCAAGTCCCCGGGGTGGCGGTCGGGCAAATGACCACGAAATCTTGACCTACACCGCACCCATCCACATACCCTACCAACGGCGCATCTTTTGTCCCGACCCAAGCAAAAAAAACAGGGTTCAAAAAAAAAGCCCCGCCGACTCGAGCGGCCCTGACTCCGCCTCCCCTCTGCCACAAACCCCAAAATGTGGCCATTTCCATCCTCTCCCGCCCTCTAAGCCGGCCAGCCTCACGCGCACCACCCAGTCCTCCTGACACCATCTTACATGTCCTGAAACCATCTCCCACAGCCCGCCGAATAATGAGACGATGAATGCCGGCGCCCGCCGCTCCACCTGCCCACGCGACGCGCTCCGCATGCGCCAGGTCTGAGACATCCACAGCCCAACCAACTACACACACCGCCCCGTCCAGCCTCGTTCTCTTTCCTTTCCTGCCGGACCTCGGAACGCAGGCGCCGCCTCTGTCATGGCCGACGACGCTAGTACCCCGCCCGCCGCGCCGCCGCCCGATCCCTCCCCCGCCGGCCCTGCCGCCGAGCCGCCCCCGCCGCCCGTCCCCTCTTCCGACCCGCGCCTCGACGACGCCTCCGTCCCCCAGCAACAGCAGCAGCCGCCCGAGGACCCGGAGCGCCTCCCGGAAGAGGATCTCTCGCGGGTGCCCGCCGCCGAGGCGCTGCGGCTGCTCTGCGCCGGCGTCGAGCGGCTCGTGCGCATGACGGACGACTACCCGCCCACGCCGCCGCCGCACGTGCCCACCGACCCCCAGATGAGCGGGCTCCTCGCCGAGAAGGACAGCATCTCGCGGTCGCACTCTGAGCAGAGCCTAGCCCGCCTTCAGCAGCAGCAGCAGCAGCAGCGAGAGGGATCGGCGTCGTCGCCCGCACCGACGACACCGACCGCCATCACGGGGAAGCGGCGCCACAGCGAGAGAGAAGACGGCGGCGGCGGCGGCAACGACCAGGTCCCCGCGCCGACCAAGGCCGCGCCGACGGGCGGCTACTGCGCGGAAGAGATTGACGGCGTGGCGCTCCGGCGCCCGCAGCAGTCCTCGACGCGGACCCCGCCGCCGCGGCCGCCGACGCCGTACATCATCGTGGGCGCCGACTCGCAGCCGGTCAACCTGCAGCACGGGGCGCTGACGCGCAAGTTCTACAGCAAGGACGACCCGCCGATCGGGGTGGGGCCGTACCTGGCGCGGCTGCACCGGTTCTGCCCGATGAGCACGGCGGTGTACCTGGCGGCGTCGCTGTACATGCACCGGATGGCGGCGGAGCAGCGGGCGGTGCCGCTGACGCGCCGCAACGCGCACCGGATGGTGCTAGCAGCGCTGCGGGTGGCCATGAAGGCGCTGGAGGACCAGTCGTACGCGCACGCCCGGTTCGCGCGCGTGGGCGGCGTGAGCGAGGCGGAGCTGGCCCGGCTCGAGGTCTCCTTCTGCTTCCTCGCCGGCTTCGAACTGGTGGTGGGCGAGGGGGCGCTGAGGCGGCACTGGCTGACGCTGAAGAAGGAGGCGGGATGAGGTGTGTGAGAGGGGAGGGCGGGTATTGGGGTTTGCGAATGGATTTTCATCTTTTTTTCTCATCTATTTTCTTTTTCTTTTCAAGGTGTTTGAGGCATTAGGAGATTTGTACGAGCCATGATTACTAGTTTTTTTTTTTTTTCATGATGGGTCACGACACACCGGACGTATCGGTGTCGGGTAATGGTATTTGGTAAAGATATCGAGCACATGTGCGGAATATAGCATAGGTTGTCGTATTATGGGATCATCGTATCGGGATCTTGGATTTTTTTTTTATTTTTTTTTTTTTTTTGAGAACTTTGACAATTGTTCTATTTTTGGAGCTGGTATATACGTCATGCCTCGTGTGCGGGAGGGAGCTGAGGCGGCCGCGTCGGATGTGCGCCACGCGTCTGCCGCGAACCTGTGTCTGAGTAATAACATCCATGGATATCGACGTTCGCGATGAGCCACGTGTGTGAGGTTCTTGTCGGCAGGGAGAGCGTCTCGTTTATGATGTGCCCGCCTTCAGGCTGATGGCGGGACGGGATATTGCTTCGGCCCCCAGTTCGCCGGCATGTGTAGGTTACGGGACATGATTGAAGACATGACACCAAATAACGGGGTGCAAGATTTTGTCTATTTCTGAGTTTATTTGGTCATCTATTTCCTCTTTAACTAGAGGAAACTATCCCCTGAAAGGGAAAGCAAAGAAATGTGTCTGAGTCTTTTTTTAGATATAGTTTATGTAAGCTTCCACAGACACGAGGTTGGCCGGTGATGCCTTGATTACAAATGGAGAGAACTATTACACCTGGTGCCTTCTTCCGAGCGTTTTAATGTTACAATGGACGGGCAGATAGTACTTGTTTGCCTGCGCTATACCCGTCGCTCAGCTGCAGACCATGTCCGAGGCTTGTCGTACAGTAGGTACTGTTAGTGTCGGCTATCGACATGGAACGGCGGAGGCAAGTCCCGAGACTGCATTCTTTTCTAACCCTCCTTGGGTGTTTCCATTTCCATTTCTATTTTGTTTTTGTTTTTTGTCTCTTGTTTAAAAAAAAATCCTCTAAATCTTTTTTTTTTCATATCGCTCCTCTCAGTACCAATGCAGGTCGTCACTTGACCCCCGTCCCGCAGTATTTCCACTTCAGCCTTTCCCTCCCCCCCCCTGTGATGCCTGATAAGGACGCCGCAGGCAGCCAGGGGTCCCCTCCCTCCTCTATTAGTCATGGCCGATGACTCGGACAGGCTCGGTGTCGAGAGTCACGCACCTGATATCCCATCACATCTCGTAGACCGATTCTGTTTATTTTTTTTTAATGTATCGGCAGTTGATCGAATGCCGGCATCATCAATCTATCTTGCAGGAGCTGACTCGTTAAACTTCTTCTCTGCTCCTTACCACGACTGCCTTGCGCTTTTATCGATATGCCCGGGTGTCTGCCTTGTAGCGCTAGCCCCGAAAAAGAACCCTGCCCACCACCCTTCTTCCTGCCCAGGGTTGCACCGTCGCATCTGGCTCGATCTAGTGCAACCCCACAGCCCTGGCTGCCTAGCCAGATTTCAGCACAATGACTGTCCTCCCCTTTGTCGAGTGAGTCAACGAACGGTCCGGGCCGGCAGCGCAGCATTGGCCTTTGGGGGGGGGGAGGGGTTTTGCCGTCCTGGTCGTGTCGTACGCACCGCGTTCTTTGATGCTTCATTTTCTTCACGGCGACGCAAAAAATATGGTAGAAAAGTATCATATGAATTTTGAACAATGCTATCAGTCTGATTCTCATAACTGTGTCTATCTAAAGGTATCGCAAAATCTCAAATATTATGGCCCGTCTGCGATGCCGTGTCTGTATGAACTGTTCCGTAATAAACCAGTATTCGTCTTTTTTTTTTGTGGTTTTTTTCTTGTTTTTTTTTTCTTCCTTCGTTTCTCTATCCTCGATCGCGTGTAAATCACTCCCATCGGTATAGCCCATCATCATAGGCAATTCGATGCCGTCGGCTTCCCGGTCCGACCGTCGCCCTTCGACGCGGCATCGCCTGCTCCGCCCTGCGGCGCCTGTCCGCCTCCTCGCGCTCCTCGCGCTCCAGCTGCAGCGCCCGCTCATGCGCCCTGGTCTCCTTCCAGCTCTTGTCCTTGAGCGTCATGCGTCCCATGGCGCCGACGACGACCTCCTGGTCGAACCCGTCGCGGCGGCTCTTGCGCTCCCCCGCGCTCACCACCTGCTGCTGCTGCTGCTGCTGCTGCTTCTTGTGCTCCTCGGTGCCGCCGCGGACGACCCTCACGGCCGGGCGGTTGGCAATCTCCACATTGGCCTTTTCGATACGGCTCTTGAGGTCCTGCGCCTTCTTCGCCTCGCGGCGCCCCTCGCGCTCCTGGCGGCGGCGGCGGCGCTCCTCCTCGTCCGCGTTGCCGCTCTCCTCGCTGTGGCGGCTGCTGCCGTGAGAGCTCGTCGACGCCTGGCGCGAGTGGCGCGAGGAGCCCGCGGGCGAGGCACGCGGCGAGGCGTAGCCCGGGTGCAGCTGCTGGGGGTGGTGGTGGGCGGCGATGCGCGGGCGCTCGTCCACGATGTACGGTCGGTTGTAGTAAGACTCGCGGGCGGGAGGAGCCGACCACGAGGACGACGACGGCGTGGAGCGGCTGTAGGGGACGGAGAGGCCGTTGGCGGAGGGCGAGGGCGGTGCGGTGCGCGGCATGTCGTGGCTCTGGGGCGGGGTGCGCGGCGTGGGCGGGTTGGGCACGAGGAGGATGCGCTCGGCGCGGCGGCGAGGCTGCTGGGCGCCGCCGTGGCCGCGGGGATCAATGACGCGCTGGCCGTTGACGTAGATGCCGGGCGAGCGCTGGCGGCGCGAGGACGACGAGTGGGAGCTGTGGCGGGAGGAGGAGGAGGCCGAGGCGGCGCGCGGCGGGTGGTGGGGGCCGGCAGAGTCGCGGCTGGAGGGACGCGGGGTGTAGCTGGGCGTCGGGGGCAGGTGGCCGGCGGGGATGAAGTGGTGAGAGGAGGAGGAGGAATGAGGCATCATGGCGGCGGCGGAGGTGCTGCCGGGCGCGGGGTGGTGGACCTCGACGTGGGCGGCGCAGGTGCGGCCGAAGCGGGAGGCAGGGCAGAGGTCGATGCTGGAGGTAGTGGAGCGGCGGCCGTCGGGACGGACGTTGACGTGGACGTTGGTGATGCACATGGTGAAGAGTCTTGTTGGCCCCGCGACGGGGAGCAGTGGTGCGGTGTCGGCTGGAGGGGGAGGAATTGTGGTGGTTTACTTGGATGGCTCTACTTTGTAGTAGAGAGATGATTGTGTGTATTTGTTGTGTTTGAGTGGTCAGGTTTGTGTTGGAGTGTGAATGGGAAAGAGAATGAGGATCGGTGTCGAGGTAGGGGGAGACGAGGACAGGATATATATGTCAACGGATCGCGAGTGCGTTATCTTGACCAGAGAAAAAAGTTGTGTGTAAGTGGGAGTGACCTCGTCCAGCACGGTATTTACAACGCAGCTCAATGTACCTCGATTTTTCTACACGAGAATCGTCACAATAGTTAGTGTGTGTGTGCGCCAAAGGAGGCGGCCTCTCTGGCCCGCCGGCCTGCGTGTGATGCACCAAGAGGCCATACCCAACCCCCACACCCTGCGCAGCCTGGCGGGGGCCAAGCCCGTTTCTGCCTACGATGACTGTGCCGGGGAAAAAAAAAAAAAAAAAAAGGGAAATTCTACACCAAAAAAAAATGCAGTGCCACGGATGGCGTAGGCGGCATGCATGACCCGTTTTGGTGTGCTGACGGCTGGCTGTTTGCTGAGAGAGCATGTATGTGCTTGTGTCGTGATAGCCGCCAGAGCCCAGCTTCCCGGGTCTCTGTGTCCTACCTCTTGGAACGGAATTTATTGTTTCGAAAGGTTTTTTTTTTTTTTTTCTTCATGAGCTTGGCCGCTGAAATATGGCCACGACCAAAAATACTTTTTTTTTTTTTTGTAGAAAAGATGAAATGGCGCGCGGGTGATGAAACAAAAATGGATGAAAGGTCGCGGCCAGGAATACTAGGTCGTAGGCTACAGCATTTTCCCCCCCAACGGGCAGTATGATTCGTGTGTGTGTGTGTATGTGTGTGAGAGGTGGGCACAAAATTCATATCAAGCCACAAGACGTGCGCCTCCTCAAAAAGGCACCATCAACAAAAATTAATGCACAACAGGCTTTGTACTGTCGCCGGGGCTATCACATCTCATGACCCCTTCCCCCCCCTTGTTTCCCATCTCTCTTGTGCCCCTGCCACGTCGTCTCTTCTCTCGGATTCCATCTACATCGTCCAGCCGCAGACATCGGTTCGGCATCGGGGATTGACCAGGTAGATTTAATTATATACAAAAAAAAAAATCAATAATAACTTGGCAAATTTGTCTTTTTTTCTTCTTTTTGATGCAACCTTCAAGTCAATTCTCTTCGAATGTATACGTGTCACCAAGTATGCATGTACGTGTCGTTCGTCTACCTGCATTCATCTCTCGGCACTTGGTTCCCTCCAGAATACACGTTTCCTTTTTCTTCTGCCCCGTGCCTCCGCGTCGTAGCACAACGTCCAAAAAACAAAATTTCTACAAATTTTTGGTCCCAGCTCGCGATACTATACAAAAGACATGCATATTCACCCCCCGACGTCATTCCCATGCCTCTTTTGCCCATGTACTCTATCGGCCGTGACGAGATTCCCTTCACAGCCCCGATGCCATATCCACAAGCCGTTCAGCCCTGAGGGCCACCTTTGGGGGGCTGAGTCGCTGGAGATATCGCTCAACCACCAGGGCAGCACCTCACATGCTATAGTGGTGTATCTCTGTAAACACGATTCTACGTCATGTACATCAATTCGTGTGCCTACATTTGTATCAGTCCATTATTTCAAAAATTGGTCGATTTCTCTCATCATCAACACATTTTTCCCTCCTCAACACTCAGCCCCGTCAGATGCGTCCGTCACCAGACCATCCTCGCCATGAACAGTCCCAGCCAGCAGCAGTCCACAAAAGACTCGGCCATCGTCTAGCAGACTCGCACCGACCAGCAGCCCTGTGAGAGCGGGAAAAAAGCACCGACCTCTCTCTCACTCGGCGCCCGGGCCACACCACCTGGGGGCGGGAAATGACAAGATTACATACATGACATTGTATGGCACAAATATAATACGTACGGGCCATATGGGGACGATCATTACGTGCATGCGATGAATCGGCATCATAAATCCGTATTACAGCGCAACGCGATGCGTCTCGGCCATGCCCCGTCCCCTCTACACGAAAACGCGTTCCTCCCCCCCCCCCCCTTTGAGCGTTTTCCATTGGCTCGTGGCGCCCATCGCACAAATGTGGTTGCTTCTACAGGGCCAAAATGTTCCTCTGTTTACGTGGAGGGCTTGCGTCAACCCTCTACTTTTTCCACTTTCAAAAAAAAAATCGATTTCTTTTTCTACGTAGTCTGCTTTTTTTCGTTCATCAGGCGACAGTTGAAAAAAAAAAAAAAAAAAAAAAAAAAAAAAAACTCCCGACATGCAGCAGCCTGCACGCCACATGCATGTCTCTGAGAGGCCTCCCCTTAGTGTGTCTCTCGCTTCTTCACAGATTGGTCATCCATCATCTCGTAGGCAAATCCATATTCCCAGCCTCACAGCGTGGAGGGTGGGACGACTACCGCGATGAATGACATAAGAAAATGACCGCCCGATGGTTCCTGCGTCTCTCACCCGTCTGCCCCTGAGGCTTGATCAGTATGCCTCGCAGGGACTGGCGTCATTCTGTCTTCGCTCCTGGGCTTTTGGGCTGAGGCTGAGCCACCCACGCGATTCTCTCTGATCCGTCACGTCACTTGCTGCCCATGGACACACCGACAGCATAATTTTGTGCATTTCTAACCATTTCGTACAGTAGCGTTGCCGTGAGAGGTTCACTTGACCAACAACAGCCCTCCGCTACAGCCTCCACCAAAATCCCCTTCGCCCTTTTCAGCCGCAGTGGCTCAGCTCTCTCCCCTCTGGCTCGGCCCGGCCGTGACCCTTCTCCACGCCCCGACCCTCTCCATCGTCCTAATAATCGTGACTTCTTTTCAGGGACAAATTCGACTGGCTCTCGTTGCTTCCTTCTCTCCTGACCAAGCGCCGGAACCGAATCTCTGGAATCCGTGGATACACACGTGGGTTTTTTTTTTTTGGTTGTTGCCATGAACTCCTTCAAACTCCCGACATGGCCGCACTACCTGGCCAACAGGTTTATTTTTGTCCTTGATGCGTTCGAATTACTACTTTTCTTGTTCTTCTCCAACTCTGTGAACATGGAACACCACTGCACGGACAACTAAATGTAAGCGCTCCGTCGCAGCCTTATTTTAAGTGCGAGTCTATTTCGCCTCCAGCTTGGCAAGTCCACTACATGGGCTCGTCGTGCTCTCCTTGCTAGGGAACTTCAGGGAAAGCCAATGGCTATTTTCATCTTCAGGACGCAGACTTGAGTTGGCTCTTCTCCAGACGATCTTGGCCCTGATTTCACTCAACCGCCAGCCGAGTGAGTAGGCCGGACCCAGATGTACGTAGCCAGTCATTTGATGGGACTACCCATGAACATTACGAACAATTTTGCTGCCATTTTAGTTGCAAGGGGAAATTGAACCGTTTAGCATAGGTTTCTACGCCCACATCCAACGCCCTCTCTACGTCTATTTTTAGCCCATGATTTCATCGTCCTATAATGGCTATTCGGAGGGTAGAAGACAGCACCATTCATACGGGTCCTACCCTATACCAGTCTCGCCTCAAGTTCAACTCGACATCTCTGCATTGCCTGTTTGTGATTGTGCATATGCACTGACTATTTACGTTATTTGCTTCAATCTATACTTTTTTGACATACGATCCAACTCAAAATCCCTCGCCACATTCTCGCATATGTTGTTGGCGCCGTGCCTCGTGTCCTCAGACAAAACGCCGGAGCTACTGTGCAGTCTACTCGGTTTTACCCGATCGGGCACTGGCTCATCGCGTTTGGCAAGTCGAGAATTAAAGGTCATGTACTCTGCAAGACTTGACCTGCTTCATCATATTGCATGTTATGGAGGATGCGGCGCATCAAGTATACATGGGCCTCTGAGCGCGTGTCAGTACACATAGCAAAGATGTCTGCATCTTACTTACTTTTGACCGGCTGTTCCCTGAAGATGTCATATACCATCAGTCCTATTCCTGGAGTTTTGTCGCTCTGCAGGCTCTCGATAACGGCGGCGATATCTTGCAACACGAGTCTTCCCACTTCCCGCTCGAGATCAAGGTCGAGGACTGCACCGATCAGGAGCTCCTGAAGATCATACGGTCGCCGTCAATGAAAAAGCTCACGCGCTCGTGAAGGGCAACTCCCACGCACGAGAAAAGGATGGTGCAATCTCACCACAGCGATACTACGGCTGACCTGTCCTCCTTATACCAATAAAATTACGTATTTATCCCAAATAATAATGGCTTCACCCGGAATAGCATGTAAAAAGCATCTGCTAGGCTTCCTGTCTGTCCATCCTCTCCCTGAGCGAGGCAGCTAGGGTGCGTATGTCCTCGGTGAAGCTCAGATCGCTAGCGATGAAGCTAAACTGCTTCTTCAACTGCTCCCAGTTCTCTACCTTCCAGACCCTGTCGCCGTCGCCGCCAGCTCTGCACTCCTCAAACGCCCACCTGCAGTCCGCATCGGTCCCGATCCACGGCTCCGAGGCCAGAAGAATGGCCGTGATTCGTTCCGAACCGCAATGCTTGTGAGCCTGCAGGTCAGAGTCCACATGCAAGTAGCGCAACAGGCAACGCAGCGCGCACGCATGGCTGCAGTCTGTCAGGCGGCTGATGGTGAGGCGCGCCGCAAAGGACTGAAGGTTACGCCAGCGTATCTGCGCCTCTGAGCCTATCTTTTCCACCTCGTCGTAGGGAAACGATATATCTGTGTTGCTTGTTGGTCATTGTCATCCCTATTAAGATTTCAAGAAGGAGAAGAGAGAAAAAGGGGATGGCTGACGCGCGATGCTCACTCACTCTGGGACTCCTCGTAAAACTCCATCGAGATCGAGCAGTCATAGTCGTCGTCACCGATAGGCCAGAGCCTGTCGCTGTCTATGTATGGATCTTGCGACGCGTCGTAGCGAAGGCTAGGCACCTGATGCTTCGGCAGGGCCTTGAGCTCGCGGAATAGGGCCACGAAAGAGGCGTGCGCGGGGTGGTCTGAATGCCAGGCGGAGCACAGCTTGGCGATGGTTTCGAAGAGGCCGATCATGTAGCCTGTAGGATAGGGCCAGATGAGGCACAGGCCGCGGTCCATGTCCTCCTGGGGCACGGGGACCTGCACGCGCTCGAGCCGCTCGTTTGCGCCGCGCGTGATCCATTCGTCGAGCTCAGAGGCCGCCTGCTTAGGGGTGATGGCTTGCAGGATGAGTTGATGGAGGATTTGCTTGAGCTCGGTGTCATGGGGCTCGTCGTCCTCTTCAGGGGGGAGGACCGTGGGGATTTCCGCAACTGCCTGCATGATTTGCTGCGTGAGGTTGAAATTTATTTTTTTATGAAACCTCTGACTGAGATGAGAGGACAGACGAGCGAGGCGCAGAATATTAAATCCAGGCGGTAGAGCAAGAAGCCTGGTGAACAATCAAGGGGAAAAGAAATCCAAGTCATCTCGAGTCCCTATCTCTGGTCCGAGCCACCCCGCATGAGTCATGCCGCGCCGCATCGTCTGTAGGGCCTCGTGTTGAGGCATTGAGTACTATACCCGAGATGCTGACAACAACATCTACTTTTGTCGTGGTGGTGTGTCAACAGTATCAACAACTCGGACTCCTCAGGGTGCGCGAGGTGCGGTGTATACTAAGTGTCCACACTTACAGTGGGCTGACAAAAGTCTCGTACGTTTCCCTCCATCAGTTCCATTTTAAAGTGTGCGGAACTTTTGTCTCCCCACTGTATACAATACATGAGGTCTGCAGATGTGGCTGCAAGGCGCAGCAGCCACTCCCTCCATCCATCATCCACGTCGACCTTTGTCTTCCTTCATCAATGCATCTGCCGTCGATACGGGCGATCGGAACATGTTACAAAGCCAATCTATATAGCTTAGAGATGTTTGAATTATTCATTATATCATTTATAGATCTTTCTTCCAAAAAAAAGATAACCTGCTCGACCTATTTTCGCGTCACGCATAAACACCACCGTACGCGATCTTAACTCAACGTTGCCGCGTAGCTCCAGGCACACCCGACGGTGCCTCATCATATTTTTTCGATCGCCTAGTCTCTCTCTTCCCATCATCTTCCCCCAATCATCTCATATTCATCACCCGATCGCTCAAAACTCCCTTAACAGGAATTCTGCGCCTTATTCAGAAACGCCTACGAATAAAAACGCCGGTCCTTCACCCGAAGCACGCCACTCTGTTCCGAACAATCGAGATCTTCTATAAGCGTGCATACTGCCATTCGCAGTCTAGAATCCGACAAGTCGACTCACGTCCCATTCCAAAGGTCCCTTTGTTGGTCGCAACCACCACTGGAATGCCAACCCCCCCTCCCTCTCTCCCAGCCGTTCCCTCTAATTGTTCCCAAAGAAAGACATGAGCCTTCTATAAATAGAGTATCTAAATAAAATTGATTCTCTTCTTCCCCTTTTTACGTGTCGTCGTGACTGCATTTAGTGTGGACTAATTTCATGTCTGAGACCTACATCCCTCGCGATGTCTCACCTCGTGGCTGCGCGCTCGCGCAAAAAAAAAAAAAAAAAAAAAAAAAGAAAGAAAAAGAAACCATCATTCCAGGGGGAGAAGCGATCCGTCGCCCTGGCTGAGACGTTTCGGCCCATCTAGACTTTCCTTTCCTCGCTAGACACCCAAGGGCAAGCATACATACATAGAACTGTTCGAAAAGCTATACATATCACGCTTCGCCCACCCGCGTCACATCTCCCGATTTTCACTCTCACCATCCCCAGCTATCTGCGGTGATTCCTTTAAAAACAAAACCAAAAAAAAAAAAAGACCATACCAAGACTTTCACACCATCTCTCGTCCAGTATGAAATTCCTCGCCGCCGCCATCCTCGCCTCCCTGGCCGCCGTCTCCGCCCTGCCCACCACCCCCGGCGCCGTCGTGGTCGACTCCTCCGCCGCCGGCATCGACAAGCAGCGCTGGGGCATGCCCATCGTCAACCACGTGCCCGTCCCCGGCACTCGCCGCCGTCGCAGTGACAACGTCGACGCCGCCGCCGCCACCACCCAGGACGTCGCCACCAACCAGCGCTGGGGCAACCCCATCATCAACCACGTCCCCGTGCCCGGCACGCGCCGCTCGATGCGCGACGACGGCCCCCCTGGGGAGGAGGACGAGTCGCAGTGGCAGGTGCCGCCCGTGGACGAGGACGACGACAAGAAACACGTGACCGGGTGGGAGGAGGACGAGGAGCACGCGGCGCTCAGGCTCGGCCAGCGTCGCAACCGGCCGATTGTGGATCACACCCCCGTGCCGGAGTAGGCAGCACTCTGTGCGTTGAGGTGGAAGAAGGCTGGTCGACGGCTCGCGCCGTGGTTAGAGTCGGTGCTTCCAAGGGGTTGGGAGTTTAGGGTCGGGGTTTTCCAGAGGCTTTTTTCTACCGGGGCAAGGTGTAAGGATATGATTGGAGTAAGATGGCGGAACGAAGGATTATGTTTGAAATGGTTCATGGTGCGCGGGCGAAATTAGGATAGTCAATGCTTGTCATGTATAGTAAAATGTATTTTCCAACCATTGCGCCTCGCCATCCACATAATTTTGATGAGATTCATACACGAAATCAGAATGCATACTCCTCCACGTGCAGATATATACCCTGCGCGCCTGTGCCCTTGTGTACGGCCCGCTCGTCACTCAGCTGCGATACGCAATTCCTCGTGCGGGCGACAATCTCCGGTCCGCCGCACACCACGACGGCCGTCTCGCCACGGGCCGTCTCCACTGGCTCCCGAATGAGCGTCTCGATGTCCGGGCGCGTGGTGTACTCGTGCAGGCCCTGCATAGCAGTGGGTTGTCGATCGTCGCTCCGGGTACTGCCTGCACTGCCCTGGTCCATGACGGACACGCGCGGATCGGGACGGATGGTGCCCGGCTTTTCGCTGACAAAGTCGGATTCGCTGCCGCGCGTGTGATCGGGAAGAAGACCAGTACTGGACCTGGCGCTGGTGTCCACCGAGGCTCCTGTAATGGCCACATGTAAGTGTATGTCGATGCCGTTCGCTCGAGCTGTTTCTGCCGCGTCTTTGGCCCGGTTGATGTAGTACGTCGTCTCGGCGGCCGTCTTGGCGATAATGGCCATGTCGATTCGCCGAACGCAAGTATGCTCCGTCGCTTTGGTCGCTACAGCCTCAAGAATGGGCACTACAAAACTCGCGCCTGTTGATGCACCGACGAGGATTAGTCGCTCGAACGCGTTCCAGTTTGCTGGAGTGCCGTATGGACCGGAAATGAGCCCGATGAGCTCCGTTGTTGGCCTGTGCGTGGCAAAGTCATTGATGCGCTTCGAGAACCCGCCATGGGTACGAATAATCAGCTGCATGCTGTTGCAACAGCAAGTTCCTCGTAGCTTGCGCGCGCAAGCAATCGTGTATGGATGTGCTTCAAGTGGTCCGAGCCGCGGCACCCAGAGATAGATGTGCTGGCCAGGAGACCATTTGAAGTGTACGTCCTTGATCGTCAAGATGGTCGTCGTTGCGTCGACAGCGCAAGCCGTGATCCGGTGGCCTATACGCCGCCGACCTTGACATTGTGAGGTGGCTGGGTGAAGTTGAACATTTTGCCACAACAAGTTGATCCAGCGCGCAGCACGGTCCAGAACCAACAACGCAACTGACATCCAGAGAAAGTGGCGGGCATTGGCGGGAATATGTTTCCAAATCAGCCAAAGCATCACGACAGCCGAAGCGATGTGCTGCAGCAGCCATGCCTCGTAAGCGAGGCGGCGGATCGGAAGGAAGCCAACGACGACGGACCACAATAGGACAGCCCATGCGCCGAGTCCGTACTTGACCATGGGCATGATTTCGAGTTCGTAGGCGACAAAGTCGGCGCGGGACCACTCGGTATAGAAGTGAAAGCCGTGGCATGTGGCGGTGATGAGCATGGTGCGCGCGACCCAGCGGTGCAGCCAGTTGAGGCGCTCGTGACCGGAGCCGATGAGGAAGCCGACGATGTTGAACTTCATGGAAAGTAGGTACAGCATGGGCAGCTGGCAGACGGTAATCCAGGCATTGCGGTAGCCGATGCGCTCCCAGTACGTGGCATCGCGCCTGACGACACGCCAAGACATGAAGTAGACGATCATCGCCCAGTAGCAAAGGAGGACGAGGACCCGGCCGAGGGGTGGTGGCGTGGCCCAGCGAAGGGATGGGAGCGAGATGTAGAGCTGAGGGTGGCCGGTCTCACGGACAACCGCAGTGGCAGTGGCCCAGGCCTGGCTGAGGGGGCCGTCCGGACTCGTGGGCTCCCGCGTCGATGGGTTTGCGCATGATGCGATTCTGGCTGGTCAGTCTTTATTAAAGTAGCTGGACCAGTTTTCGTACCTTTTGCGAGCATTGTAGAGATTGACGACGCGGATCGCGGTGAGCAAGCCGACGACGCCGGCAATAATGTACCAGTAGTCGCGAGAGAAGGCGTAGTTGATCTCGGAGCCCATGCCGGGGTGGCTCGTATGGCCCATGTCCATGCCCATGTTCATGTCCATTACGGCGAGGCGGGCGGCTCAGACGGCGTGGTCGATTGGCACATGAGCTGAAGCCGAGCAGAAGCCGGAGGGACGACGGTGACAATGCCGATTGCGCTGGGCTATGACGCGCCAAAGTAGTCGCCGAGATGCGGCTAGACGGAAGCGGCGTTTGGCAAACAGATCTCGAGTTTGTAGAGAGGTGGCGGAGAGACAAGTTGAATGACTTGACATGAAATTGATATGACTGAAGACAATATCTTGCAACAGCAAAATCACGGCGGCAAACGGATACGGAGTGTCGAGGCCATGCTGTGGGCAATCACAAACGACTGATTTGATGCCGTTGCAAGATAGTGGAACTCGGCTCTACTACTATCGAGGAGAGGTGCCGGTGCGTGGGGGAGGCGAGGAGAAACTTGCTCAAATATTCTCATCTGTTAGTGTTTTTGCCGCAACCTAGTGGCTGGCTCTAACACCGCTACCATTACGACCGGTGGTACTAACGTTAGGTCCGGATAACTGGCACAAAGGATTAATTATCCGAGCTCGCTGGACGAGGAATGTTTGCTTTAAATAAATAGACACATGCTTGTTGAAGCTCTTTGCGCATCTGTACCACTTGCAACATAAAAAAGCGCTCATTTTACTTCGCAGCCTTTCGCGGCGAATCAGAATCTACACATACAGTATATCCCACCGCCTCCGAGCATCTGCCGCCCCTCACCACCGCCCGCCATGCGCTCCGTTGCCCTCGCCGCGATCTGTCTTGGCAGCATCGCCTCAGCGCACTTCCAGCTCAAGTACCCGCCGACGATTGGCTTCGACGACGAGAAGGAGGCGACGGGCCCCTGCGGCGGGTTCACGCCGGACCTCGACGGCGGCAAGCTGACCGACTTCCACGTCGACGGCGACGCGGTGGCCGTCCGGCTGACGCACCCGCAGTGCAAGTGGCTGTTCCGCGTGAGCACGAGTCCCGGCGACGACGCGAGCAGCTGGGAGCAGGCGTACCCGATCGTCATGCAGAGCGGGCTGGGCGACTTTTGCCTGCCCAGGCTGACGGTGCCGTCGAGCTACGCCGGGAAGAAGGGGGTCATCAGCGTGGTGTCGTCCGCGGTGGACGGACTGCTGTATCAGGTGAGTTGATGGGGAGTGGGTTCAGCTTTGAAATTAAGAGAAAAACAGAGAGAGAGAAAAAAAAAAGAAAAGGCGACAGGACTTCTAGGAATTATAGAAAGAAAGCCAAAAGTAGAGAAAGGGAAATGATGTGCGTGGTCGAGACCGATCGCTGACTGGGCCATGCCCTTCCCCTAGTGTGCCGCCGTCAACTTCGTGCAGGGAGCGGCGGATGCGAAGCCTGGGCAGTGCACCAACGCGACCATCACGGCCAGCTTTGACAGCGACGCGGGTCTGTCTGCCTTGGTAGGGAGCGGCGGCGGCGGCAGCAGCAGCAGCAACAACTCTACAGGCACGGCCAGCAACTCGCCCGCACAGAGCTCCTCTACGGCCAGCCCGACTGCTACGCCTCACCGCAATGCCTCGAGCACCCGAACAATTGACTCAGGCGTTGTGGCGCTGAGCCTGGCTGTGCTTGGGATGGCAATCAGTGGACTATAAGGAATCGGGAACGATAGTTACTCTGTACAACTAGGATGGAGGGAGGATGAGCAAAGGAGCCCAGACTGGCGGTTTGTTTGCATCCACCACCAGCATCATCTCGCTGATATGAGCATAATGACAGGCGAAGAGTCCTTGGCAAGAGAGAGAAAGAGCACTTTTCGGAATAGGGCGCATATGTCTGACATGACACAAAAAAAAAAGAAAATCCCAAGGCCCTGGTACTGTATCCCCACGACTGGATGGTTTGTGCCTATGGAGATACCAGGCTTAGTCCATCCATACATAGATGTGCAGAAAAAAGGCGTCTGCAGGAACCGAAGGAACAATAGAAAACGTGTTTTTTTTTATGCTCGATCGGATAAAGACCGCATGTACTAGTTAAACGAAATGACGAGACTAAGCGTATCGATGTTAGAGCTGCAGAAAAACAAGACAAAATTACAAAAAAGAGGCCCGAGCAGAGTTTTATGTGGTTGCAGCGGGCTGCACATCAATGCCCGTGCAAAAGGTACTGCACAACTTTGGTAAGATTAGCCTGCTGTATCGTTTGACCAAAAAAGGATACTTGTTTCAAACGCTGATGCAAACTTGTGAAAGTCCGTCCTATCATCTGGCAAATGCTGTTCCTCTCGCTCTCTCTGATCGGCAATTTCAGTCAACACGAACGGAACCTGCGGATGAACACCATGATCAGGCACAAAACGCGGGATAACGAGGCGCAGCTTGTCAATTGCGAAATAGGTCTAGGCATTCAACCGCGGGAGATGTGCCGATGGCTGGCCTAGTCTATAAATATAGAATAAATAAAAATAAAATAAAATAAAAAAAATAGGT
The DNA here is from genome assembly GCA_018831755.1 of Niveomyces coronatus. Lineage (NCBI taxonomy): Eukaryota > Fungi > Ascomycota > Sordariomycetes > Hypocreales > Cordycipitaceae > Niveomyces > Niveomyces coronatus. The sequence continues at coordinate 29,583 of JAFEME010000105.1, read as the reverse complement.
GATATGCATACAGCCCGCGTACATAAAATGGTGTGTGTGGTGTGAATAACTGCTGCATACAGGTTAAGACGCACCGTTTTCTGCCTGATCAGAGTGCTGATGACCAGGATCCCCCTCTTACCCCCCCCGGGAGAGCGATTGACAGCAGAGGTCTAGGCCTCGGCATCGGCATCAGCACAGAGACCAGCGATCCCGGTCATGTTTCACATTAAGGAGGGTGAGTGCTTGGCCTCATCTCCCGGTCTTTGTGCTCCGCGCGCCCGTATAAGCCTGCACGAGAAAGAAACCACCAGGCCCTCCCCACCCCCTGGTCTATCTCGTCCAGCTGGGCCCTGGCGGGCTTGATGGAGGAGGAGCTTTCGAGGAAAACATGCATACAGGCTGAGACATTCACAGCCCTCTAGCGCCTTCGTCCTTGACCGTATCCGTGCAAGATTCGCTGAGGCTTGGTGACATTTAAGGTTGTCAAAGCACACAATAGTTTGTGAGAGACGGGCCTCGCCCAGGCACATAACCAGCCCTCTTCTAGCCCATATGGAGACAAGAAAGAAAAAAGCAAAAAAAAAAGCAACGAGAAGGCAGCAAGATAAAAATACGGGATCAAAAATCAGAGACATGAGAGGAACAGAAGAAAAAGCCAGGGGCAGGAGAACAGGGGAATATTCCGCTGACAACAAGAAAATAATAATAATAATAAAGACCGGGTTATCGGGGTCCAGCCAGGGCCAACCTCAAGACAACTACCGACCTATTTCTCAGCCTCTGCTCTGAGCGGACCAAAAAAAAAATGTGATTGCTCGAAAGACACAAACTAAAGAAAATAAAAAGCAAAAAAAGAAAAGAGAGAAGAGAAAAGGGGGGGGAAGCGAGAGACAAGACAATGAACAATGACCCTTTAACGGTCAACATCCGTATATGCAGATATGATTGCTTCTTTACCCGACATCTTCAACATATCAAGGTCTCACCATCGACACCAATCCTGATCTCCTCTTTCTTGACATAACACCATTAAAACCCTCATCCCATCGTAGTCATGTCTTCCTTTCGAAAATCTCATTGTGATACTAAAAAAGGCCCCAGGGGTAAGAGGGGCAAGTATAGCCAGCAAATCTCGATTTTACGAGACCGCTTTTCGCGGGAAGTAGCAAGGCTGGGATGGAGGAGGAGAGGGCCCTTTCGCGCACGGTCTACATACGTATCAACACAGACGGAGGACGCAGGGATCCTGTCCATCATATTTCCCAGAATCCTACTCACCTCATAACAAGACTCCTCTGCCGGAACCCCGGTACTTATCGGTCTACTCCTTTTGTGATCTCGTACAGACGAATAGAGTTTTTACTCGCTGCTGGCCCCCCTTCCCCATCCGACCTATTATCAAGGCCAGGCTCCTCGTCGGATGCTGAATCCACGTGTGTCTAGGTCTAATTACCCATCCAACGAGCAGTCTCCAGAATTAAAAACCGGAAAATAATAAAAAAAGAAAACTAAAATAGAATCAGGCACGGACGGGATATGCAGGCACCCAGGGGGGGGGGGAGAAGGGGGAGGCGGATGTGGCTCTGCTATCATCCCCGTCGTTCTCTCTCTTGTATTAAAGTACGGCGTATGCCCTCCTCGTCCTCCTCTTGAAGGATCTCTCGAGAGCAGCCCTGGACAAGAGTAATCTGTGCTTCTTTTTTCGTCGTTCATTGCTCCCACCACACTCGTTCTATACACATTCGCTAATATCTTAACCCACCTTCATTCATTCTTTTATTTAAAAAAAAGTCCTTAATACAGGTTGTTTCCATTCACACATCCCACATGAAGTTCAGCACTTCCGTGGCCGCCGTTGGCGCCGCCGCCATCGGTCACGCCCAGGTACGAGAACTCTCCGCGTACCATATATGAAACGCCGGGCCACTAACACGGAGATAAACGAAGGCCACCGAGAGCCACCTTGAGCGTCGCACAGGCAACCTCCTGAACCTCCCCGTCAACATCTGCCTCGGCCTCCTTGCCGACGTCCACTGCCAGCAGCCCAGCAACACCGGCGACAAGGGCGTCGTCTCCGTCCCCGTCGACATCTGCCTCGGCCTGCTCGGCAACACCGAGTGCGACAAGTTCCCCGTCACCAAGGGCAGCGGAAAGGGCAGCCTCATCAGCGTGCCGCTCAACATCTGCGCCGGCATCCTCGGCGACGCCGAGTGCAAGCAGCAGAGCGGCGGCAGCGACGGTAGCCTCATCAACGTTCCCATCGACGTCTGCATCGCCGCCCTGGGCAAGGCCTCCTGCGGCAAGTACCCTCCCGCCACCGGCGGCAGCGGCAAGACTCCGAGCGGCGGCCTGATCGACATCCCCGTCAGCATCTGCGCCGGCCTCCTCGGTGACGCCAAGTGCAAGCAGTGCAGCAGCAGCGGCGACGGCAGCCTCATCCACGTCCCCGTCGATGTCTGCGTCGGCGCCGTCGGCAAGGCCGAGTGCGACAAGTACACGATCACCCCCGGCGAGGGCGGCAACGGCAGCGGCAAGACCCCCGGCAACGGTGGTGACGGCAAGACCCCCTCCGACAGCCTCATCAGCGTCCCCATCGACATCTGCGCTGCTATCCTCGGCAAGACTGAGTGCCAGCAGGGCGGTAACGGCGGTGGCGACGGCAGCCTGATCAACGTTCCCATCACCAAGTGCCTCGCCGTCCTCGGCGAAGCCAAGTGCAACTACCCCGTCGTCGGCGGTGGCGGCAGTGGTAAGACCCCCGGCAACGGTGGCAACGGCAAAATCCCCTCCGGCAGCATCATCAGCGTCCCCATCGACATCTGCGCCGCCATCCTTGGAAAGGCCAACTGCCAGAAGGGCGGCAACGGTGGCGGTGACGGTGGCTTGATCAGCGTCCCCGTCGACGCCTGCCTCGCCATCCTCGGCAGCGCCAAGTGTGACAGCTACCCCGTCGTCGGCGGTGGCAGCGGCAAGCCCCCCAGCAAGTGTGGCGGCACCGGCAGCCTCATCAACGTCCCCGTCAACGTCTGCATCGGTATTCTCGGTGACGCCAACTGCCAGCACAACGGCGGCAACAACAACGGCACCACCCCCGGCGGCGGTGACGGCGGCCTGATCAACGTGCCTGTCGATGCCTGCATTGCTGTCCTCGGCGACGCCAAGTGCAACTACCCTGTTGTTGGCGGTGGCGGCAGCGGAAAGGTCCCCGGTGGTAACCCTCCCAGCGGCGGCGGTATCATCAACGTCCCCGTCAGCATCTGCGCTGCCATCTTCGGTACTACTCACTGCCAGAAGAATGGTGGCGGCGGCGGTGACGGCCTCATCAACGTGCCCATCGATGCCTGCATTGCCGTCCTCGGCAAGGCCAACTGCGGTCCCCGGAATCCCACCACCACCCCTACTGGCGGCGTTCCCACTCCCACTGACGACAACGGCCACTCGACCACTTCCGCCTCCACTGGCACTGTTCCCAGCGGCACTGGCAGTGTCACCGGCAGCGTCACCATCCCCGTCGTCACGAGCAGCAGCAGCGGTAGCAGCCAGTCCAGCATCCCCGTCTCGACTGCCTACACTACCACTGTCATCACCGTCACTCACTGCCCTCCCACTGTGACCAACTGCCCGGCCTCGTCTACCCACGTCAGCACCGTGACCGTTCCCGTCACCACTGCTACTGAGTCGGTAACCGTGCCCACTTCGACTGCCTTCACTACCACTGTCATCACCGTCACCCACTGCCCTCCCTCGGTGCCCAACTGCCCGGCCTCGTCTACTCAGACTCAGACCGTCACTGTTCCCGTCACCACCGGCACTGCCAGTGTTCCGTCTGGCGGCAACCCTGGCCAGCCCACTGGCACCGCCCCTGGTCAGCCTGGCTCTTCCTCTGTCCCTGCCGGTGGCAACCCGGGCCAGCCTACCGGCTCCGCCTCGGTTCCCGCTGGTGGTAACCCTGGCCAGCCGACTGGCACTGCTCCCGGCCAGCCTGGTTCTTCGTCTGTTCCTGCTGGCGGTAACCCCGGCCAGCCGACTGGCACTGCTCCCGGCCAGCCTGGTTCTTCGTCTGTTCCTGCTGGCGGTAACCCCGGCCAGCCGACTGGCTCTGCTTCCGTGCCTGCTGGTGGCAACCCCGGTCAGCCCGGTTCTTCCACTGTTCCCGCTGGTGGCAACGCGGGCAAGCCTACTGGTTCTGCCTCCGTCCCCGCTGGTGGTGACCCTGGCCAGCCGACTGGTACCGCTCCAGGCCAGCCTGGTTCCTCGACCGTCCCTGCCGGCGGCAACCCAGGCAAGCCCACTGGCTCTGCTTCCGTTCCCGCTGGTGGCAACCCGGGCCAGCCTACCGGCTCCGCCTCAGTTCCCGCTGGTGGTAACCCTGGCCAGCCGACTGGCAGCGCTCCCGGCCAGCCTGGCTCTTCCACTGTGCCCGCTCCCGGCAAGCCCTCCGGCTCTGCACCTGGCCAGCCTGGCTCCTCTTCCGTTCCCGCCGGCGGCAACCCCGGTAGCCCTACTGGCTCTGCTCCCGGCAACCCGGGCAAGCCTACCGGCTCTGTCCCCTCGATGACCACCTCCGTCACCCGCGGCGGCAACATGCCCAGCGGCACTGGCGTCCCCGTTCCCCCTGTTGGTGGCAGCACCGGCACCGGCACCGTTGTCAAGCCCACTGTCGGTCCCACCGGTGTCCCCCCCGTGACCGCCGGCGCTGGCCGCATGCAGCTCTGCTCTGCTCTGCTGCTGCTCGTCCCCGTCCTTTTCATGTAAAAAGAAAAAGTGCATGGGCGGAACTGGATATGAAAGCATGTTGATTTATTTTTGTGTTTCTATTTAATTTGTTTCCCCTTCCCCGAACAGAGTTAATATAGTACTACGGGTAGAATGTACATGGGTTTTCCTCGAATGTATACATGACAAACAATTATAAGTAGCAGACATGCATGTGCTGTGTGGTATACGGGACATTTTACATTTAATGTATATAATTATAATATCAACTTATGCCTTTTTAACTTCACTATTTATATGCCGTGTCAAAATTTCGTGCTGAAGTTCTAACGAATTGAATGGAACGCCGGCCGTTAGTGTCGAGGAGGAGCGAATGATGCTATGCTGGCAGCTAAAGGAGACTACGAGCGCATTCTAATCAATATGAGACTACCTATGTAGCAAAGAACAAATAAAGAAGCATTCATCTTTTGTCAAGGTCATACGGAGTAGGATACTGTCCTGCCTGCACGCATAAAACCGCCTCCTCCTTTGCTCCCCTAGATAGCCCATTGCAACTACACAACTTGCGACCTGTGCTCGAACTCTCCATGATATGTAGCTAAGAAAATGTACATCTGAGGCCCTCCTTGCATCATTATATTCCTATAGCAGATGACTAAATATGTTCAATCCAAAACTAGCTATACTAAAGTATTCGTCATCTCGTCCTTAGGCAGAGCTTACTCTACGTAATTCCTAGTCAAGGGCTTTCACTTTCAGAAACACTAACCAGATTCAGATACGCAATCATGCTTCTTCAACAATTGACAGCCGTTGCTAGACGACAAATGAACGGTTCGCAAACATGCCCAAGCACGAGGCTTGCCAAGTCGATCTTCTCAAGACGGGCATGTCCAGATTACGATGCAGTACTTGCTGCGGATGCCGACTGATGAGCACTCTAGGTAAGACAGCATCACCTTGCGCCTTGCATGCTGTCGCCTCAGCACCCGTCGCGATGGTCGATTTCGACTCTAGATCTACGATGATCGATGATCGATAGCCCCGTGCTTGCGTAGGAGTTCAGCCGTTCCTAGGTTTCGGTTGCGAAGGGCCCACCTCAGGGGCGTGAGACCAAAGTCGTCATCTGTGGCCTCGACGTTGGCGCCAAACTCGACGAGTAGCTTAGCAACAGCCTCGTGGCCGTTCTCGGCGGCCCATAGCAATGGTGTCCGCGATGTATCTCCCTTGGCTTCCTTATTAGCGTCGTGCAGAAGAAGTTTTCTAGACACGACGTCGTCTCCGTGCTTGGCTGCCAGCAACAGCGGCGTCGATCTGTCTAGTGTGTCTTCCGCCTCTAGACAAGCGCCACATTGCAGGAGAAGCTCTACTATATCGTACTGGGAGCGTCGAGTTGCGCTCAGAAGCGGCGTGTCGCCCTGACTGTCAGGAATCTCTGTTCTCGCGCCATCTTGGAGCAGGATCTTGACTTTATCGACGACATTGCGCGTGACGGCGAAGTGGAGTGGTGTTTGTCCGGTCAGAGGGTCGACTGCGTCTATATCCGACATGTGGACGCGCAGAAGCTTGCTCAGGGACTTATTGTTGTTCTCTGACGCGTACGACCAGAGCGTGCGCATCATTTCGTCTTTCGCGTCTGCTTTTATGCCGCCACTTTCCAGGAGCCCGCTGATAACCTTCACGTCAACTTCTCGAGCCCACGCGCGGAGTAAAATCCATTTGACGGTTTCTAATTCCCGCTCTATAGCCATGTGTAGCGCCGTTTCCCAGTCACCGCATCGCGAATGGTAGTTGGCATCATGACGTACTAACTCCCACAGTATTGCACCTCGATCGCTGACTGCAGCCCAGAAAAGAGCTGTGCGTCCCTTTTTATCTTCTTTGTCGATTGTGTCTCTGTTCAACCCGTGGTCTAGGATTTTCTTAACGACATTCAAATGACCCTTAATGACAGCGTGGTGCAGTGCCGTTTGGCCTTGGTTGTCAAGAGCCGACCTAAATGAATCGGATGTAATGCTGCCCATGACAGCGTCTACACATTCCGCATGTCCTTGGCTCGCCATCCAATGCAACGGGGTTCTTCCAGTTTCATCTTTGTCCGAATAAACGTGAGGATCTCCCGCAAAGCTTACAATCGTAGCAATGTCGCCGCTCACGGCAGCCCTAAAGAGCGTTTCATGCATGGATCAGGTCGTTGATTTGACCAACTCGAGAAATGAGGCGTATAGTTACAAAGGAAAGAGATCTAGCTCTATCCTAGATATTCCAAACCCCTCTTAATAGACCTTAATCACCAGGTACGTCGCATCTTCCAATGTCGCAATCAAGATTATGCATGTCTCGCTGCCGCATCACATTTCAATCTACGCGGTCCAATATAAATGCAGCATTATGCGCCCATCCCCGCATCAGGTCAATATACCCCTCTACTTTAGTCTCTCGGATACTTTCGAACCCGCAAACACACTTTATGCTGACTGACATTCGCCTTTCACATCTCACGGCATCCTCAGTCACGATCATTCAAGTGCGGCGAGATCATTCTTCTAAATGGCGTTTAAGTACCTTCTCTGGCTCGTCATATACTTGCCTTCAGTGAGCGGCCGAAACTGCACCCTACAAACCGGCTACGCGGATAGGGTTGTAGGCTGGCAGCCGGGCAACTGCTCTCGTGGAAGCTGGAGCATTATCAGCACTTGCTTGGCCACCATTATCGCATGCACTTGGACCATTCAACATTTGAACGTCCCAGGGTCTAATGAGGGCAAAGGACTTAGGCTTAGACGAAAAATAAAGTGGATGATGATCACAGTGTTATTTCCCGCGCTGATCCTCATCCATAGCGTTTTAGGGTGGCTCGCGGCGTGGAGAGCTCTTCAAATGATGAAAGATAACGGAAAAGCAGTTGAGTGGCCTTTATGGTTGCGCAAGCAACCTATTGCGTATATATTCCCTCGATTCAAGAAGGATAGAGAGGATACACCGGCTGAAATAGACAGAGAGGGCGAGAGCAAGAACAAATGGACTTTACAGCATTGTTATTTTGCCAACATAGGCGGGTTTCTCTATGTTCCAAGCCTACCTAGATACCCTGTTTTCCCATGGCCAGTTACTGCTAAGCAATTAGCCATGTATTCGCGAGGTCGATACGCAGATGTCTCTGTAGAGGAGATTAGGGACAAGAGCAAGCAGGATTAGCTTGCAAAACTAATTGTTGCCTCGCAGATTCTACAGCTTATCTTTTCCATCATCACGCGAAGTATTAATAAGTTGGCATTCTCACAGTTCGAGACTCTTACATTTACTTTTGCTGTCTGTAGGTTTCTGATTTATTTAACCAACATTCATAAGCCCCAGAATGTTGATGTGGGCATCAAGTTGACGCGGAGTGAGTCAAGACCAACCCTAAAAGCATAGCAACACTGCATACCGAGGCTAAACTGCAGAAAAAAGATTCGATTGAAAAGCAGCCAGCTATTAATTTTGCAGAGGACTGGGACAATCTCATGTCAATTTTTCTCGACAAGCCTCGAAAACACGAAAGAGATGCCAATATCAGGTTCACAAACGATAACATCCCTATGTACCGACAGGGTCATAGCACTCATCCGTCTATGTATCTGCTCGCAGTAGCATCTGCGTTGTTGGGTGCATTACACATTCTCTCTTGGAATTCCGTGTTTCCTACGGAGTTGGAGCGACTTCTTTGGCGGATTGCCACATGTGTTTCGATGGCGAGTCCGGCTCTCGGCCTATCGACAATGCTCGTCGCTCAGCAAACCAGGCGTGCCGGCGATCCTAAGCAGTTCATGATGGAATGTCTGACGCTTGTTCAGGAGTACTGCTAGGAGAGAGCACATAATGAGGCAACAGACAAGGCTTTCATAGAGCTGGAACTGGGACTGAAAAACGTGCTGCTCAGGAATGACGAGTCAAATGAGGGACACTATCGAGACATATTCTCCGCGGCGGAAGGGAATTTGGAATTTTTGAAGAATCTTTGCCCCAAGGCTCCCGGTCCAGGCACGGAGACTGGCACAAGCACGCGCGGCATCGAGCATCCCCCCCAGCACGAAGGGTTCACAGAGAGTTTTGAGCTTCTTGTCAAAGTCTTGAAGGGTGAAAGCACCAAGAAACTGATGGATGCAGCGCGAAGGAGCACGTGGCCGCGGAAACCCCTGCTGCCGCGACATGTCAACCGGACACTTTTTTTCGCGGCGAGTCTGCTGTACTGTGCGTCTCGGCTGATGCTCATTGGCATCTCGTTTTCGAGCTTTCGAGCAATGCCAGAAACGGTCTATATTGCGACAGACTGGACGCGATATCTTCCTTACTTTGGTGCGACTGGCGGCTGAAACCGGAGAGAATAAGAGCGAATTTGATGCTAGTTTTGTTGGATGATTGCGATCTTCTCATTTGTCTTTGGCCTCGCTCCTGGAATGGTCAATCACTCTTTACACGTTATTTGAGGTCATGTTCCACTTAGTAAGGGTCGAAGATGGCATGCAAAAACATGGCCGTTTGATTCTGTCTTCCTCAACATCAATATATAATGCTTTCCACCGCCGTTAAAGAATTTGTGCTACTATCACTATCATTGAATTCGCGTAATGTTTCGCGCCCTTTTGAGCCACCAAGTCCAGTTTGAAGAAGGTAATAACATAGCAGTAGGTGGTTACTACACCTATCGATATCTATGGAGCGGTAGGTTTCAAAATAGGTATGAAATGTTAGAAAGAGAAGGCAGTAGCACAGGACAGCGTATTTACAAGCAACAACTTTGCTTTGGGATGGTGGTGCGGCGCAGTTGATGTTGTGTAGGGCTACATTATTCTTCGTGTACTGGGGCTGCTCGCATTGTTCCCGATTTTTCTTTGTGTAGCTCTATTTATAATTTTACATACTGCATCTCAGACAATCCCATGTCCGACGTCATTGCATCTGGTGGTGATTCATTCTGCTGTAGTCGCACAGTCCGGCCAGCCACACACACACGTTCTGACTCACGCAATTACAAACACTCCCACCAGAACCTATCCAATGTCACCACGAAAAGAGCGCGCCTATTATTATTTCGCCCTAATATTATTTCTCCCTCACTATCCCCGTTTATTAAAAAATAAAAAACCCTCTGTCGCCCCACGAGGCGTTCAAGCCGTCTTGCGCCCACCCTCTTTCCCCCCACATTTTCCCCCACGCCCGGCTATAGTCCACACCGACTGACGCCCGAGATTCCCCAACTCCTCATATCTTTCCACGCTCGATTTTTTTTTTCTACATCAATATCTTTCTACTGACCCCTCTTCTTCTCTGTTGTTAAAAACATTACTTGAGGGCCACAATCGCTTGCTGTTGTGCTTCTTTGCTCATTTCCTGCGTGCTTGGCTCCCCCCCGGTTCCCCGCTTCCGCTCATCGGCATCCATATCGGGCCTCCTCCGTGTTCGGCAACTCGAGAGATTTTCTGTTCACGGCATCCTCGCTACTCTCTCCCGACGACAACTCAGATTCCCCAAAAGCTATTCTTCACCATCTGTCTTGCCAATGCCGTTCTGAGTTGCCCTCTCTCTCCGTCCTCTGCGTCTCCCGGTCCCCCGGCCCTCCCGCCGCCAACCACCATGAACTCGATAGCCAACGAACCGCCGCCGGCACAGGCCTCGCCATACCCGATTCCCAAACTCGAGTGGCCCTCCCGCGCCGCCCACGGCCGCCACGGCCTCGTCTGTCCCACTCCCGCCGAGACCGTCGCCATATACCTCCTCTCCTGCTTCGCCTTCACCGCCGCCGTCGTCTTCGTCTGGCGCGACGGCGCCTACCGCCTGCTCCCCCGCTGGCTCCGGCCCTTCGCCGCCGAGCTGCCCCCCGTGCGCCCCGCCTCCGAGCGCTACAAGCTCAAGCGCTGGACGTTCCGCACGCTGGTCCTCTTCCTCTCCGCCCTCGCCGGCTTCGTCCTCTCCGCGGTGCCCCTCGTCCTCGCGCCCCGCAGCGACCGCTCCCTCGGCCTCTTCGAGCTCGTCCCCTGGCTGTCCATCCTCGTCGTCACCACCGCCGGCCGCCCGACCAGCACCCCGCGCTTCCTCCTCGCCCAGCATGTCGCCGTCCTCGCCGCCGCCGTCACCGTCCACTCCTCTCACCTGCTCGCCCGCGACCTGCTCTACGTCGAACCGACCGAGCTCGCCCGCGCCGCCCTCTCCCTTCTCTGCGTCGTCTGCATCTTCACCATGCCCATCCGCGATCCGACCTGGGACGTTGGCCATATCGGCGGCGCCAAGGGCCAGTCTCCGTCCTCCCAGCTGCGCAGCCCCGAGGACAGCCTCAGCCTGCTGCGCTTCTGGACCATGAGCTGGGTCGGCCCGCTCGCCGCGCTATGCCGCCGCCGCGACGACGGGGAGATCACAGAGGCCGACGTGTGGCAGCTGCCCCTGGATTTCCAGCATCTTCGCCTCTACATGGCCTTTCGCGAGCTCCGCGGCCGCCTTCTGCCCTGCCTGCTCGAGGCCAACGGGCTCGATCTCAGCATCGCCACGGTCCTCGCCATTGCCGAGAAGGTGCTCGAAGTCACCACCATCCGCCTTACCGGCAAGCTCTATCAGGCCCTCGACCATCATGACCCGGCCGAGGCTATCTACTGGTGCATCGTCATGCTCGTCCTCGACATCATCCGCCAGCTCTGCAAGACGACAGCCAACTGGTACGCCCGCAAAGCCTACGAGCGCTCCCGCGGCGAGACCTTCATCGGCCTCTTCAGCAAGCTCCTCACCCGCGCCGTGCCCGGCTCCGACACCACCGAGAAGGGCCCCACCGATGCCCGCGACCACAGCAGCAGCAGCGGCGACTCCTCCTCCTCCCCCTCCTCCCCCCCTTCGTCAAAGTCCCCTTTCAAGCGCTTCTTCTCCCGCATCTGCGGCAAGAACCGCGACAAGAAGCCTCCTCCCGCCGCCCCCACGCAGCTGGCCTCCAACGCCAAGGTCGTCAACCTCGTGCGCGGCGACACGTACGAGATCTCGCAGCGCTTCTGGGACTTCCAGAAGCTCGTCTCGCTGCCGGTCAAGATCGCCGCCACCGTCTACTACCTCGTCGACATCATGGGCTGGCCGTCGGTCGTCGGCATCGCGCTCATGGCGCTCTTCGTCACCTGCAACTCGCTGCTCGTCAGCCACCTCATCACGCTCGAGCGGCAGCGCACCGCGCACTCGGACAAGCGCGCGCAGGCCGTCGCGCACTTCGTCGAGGCCAGCCGGCCGCTCAAGCTCAACGGCTGGACGGGCGCCTGGGCCGCGCGCATCATGCGGTTCCGCGACCTCGAGATGCTCAAGCGCCTGCAGATGGCCCACGTCACCGCCGCCATCGCCACCCTCAGCGTCGCCGGCGGCACCGCCTACCCGCTCGTCAGCATCGCCCTCTTCACCCTCGTCCTCCGCCGCGGCCTGCCCAACGACGTCGTCTGGCCCTCGCTCCAGCTCTTCGCCCAGCTCGAGGCCGCCGTCAAGGAGGAGTTCGACCTCGTCGCCGCCTTCTGGAAGACCACCATCCCCGTCGAGCGCGTCCACAAGTACATGGACGAGCCCGACCGCGACATTAACGCCTCGCTCGCCCGCGGCGCCGTCGACATCAGCTTCCGCAACGCCACCTTTGCCTGGCCCAGCACCCAGGTCGCCGTCCTGCGCCGTCTCAGCCTCGACATCGGGCCCGGCCTCACCGTCATCCGCGGCAAGGTCGGCTCCGGCAAGTCCAGCCTGCTCCTCGCCGCGCTCAACGAGATGGAGCTCCTCCCCGGCGCCGGCTGCTTCACCGTCCCCGACGAGCCCATCGGCTACGCCCAGCAGCTGCCCTGGCTGCAGAACAAGACGATCCGCGAGAACATCCTCTTCCAGCACCCCTTCGACGCCGACCGCTACCGCCAGGTCGTCCACGCCTGCGCCCTGACCCCGGACTTCGCCGCTCTCGCCGGCGGCGACCTCACCCGCCTCGAGGAGGGCGGCGTCGGCCTCTCCGGCGGCCAGAAGGCCCGCGTCGCCCTCGCCCGCGCCGTCTACAGCCCGTGCCGCATCCTCCTCCTCGACGACCCCCTCGCCCCGCTCGACCACGACACCGCCACCACCATCGTCCGCCGCTTCCTCCAGGGGCCGCTCGCCAGGGGCCGGCTGATCGTCATGGTCACGCACCGTGACGACCTCGTCCTCCGCATCGCCGACAAGGTCATCGACATGGACGCCGGCGCCGCGCGCGAGCTCTCCGCCGCCGAGGTCCAGGAGGAGCTCGCGCACCCCTACCACTCCCACGACGACGGCGCCGCCGCCGCCGCGCACGACGACACGGACCACTCCGCCGCGCAGCAGCACGAAGAGCTCTCCAACGGCAAGCTCGACCCCGAGGACCCCTCCGAGACGGGCAGCGTCTCCTGGACCGTGTACCTGCGCTACATGCAGGCCGGAGGGTGGCTCCTGTGGGCGCTGCTCGCCCTGTCGTACGGCGTGTCGCGGTTCTGCGACATCTCCCGCGCGCGCCTCCTCGAGGAGTGGGGCAAGGACACGGCGCACGCCGGCGCCCCCGCGCTCCGGACCTCCTCGCGCTACTGGAACCTGCCCGACGGCGAGGCGCACCCGCGGGTCTGGCTCGGGGTGCTGGCGGCGCTGTCGGCCGGGCAGGTGGCCTCGTACGGGGCGGCGCAGCTGCTGCTGGCGCGCATCAGCGTCGGGGCGGCGCGGGCGCTCTTCGCGGCGGCGATCGGCAAGGTGAGCGCGGCGACGATGCGGTACCACGACACGACGCCGACGGGCCAGCTCAAGAACCGGCTCATCGCGGACATGGGCATGGTGGACGGCGGGATCCTGGCGCCGCTCGAGTCCTTCGTCATGCAGCTCATCTCGCTCGCGGTGGCGGTGGCGGCGGTCGGCGCGCACCAGCCCGCGCTGCTCGCCGTGCTGGCCGCCGTCGCGCTGCTCTTCGTGCACTTCTTCCGCGTGTACGTGCCCGTGTCGCGCTGCCTGCGGCGCATGGAGATGCGCTACCTGACGCCCATCATCGCCAACATCGGCGCCATGCAAGATGGGCTGGTGACCATCCGCGCCATGCGCGCCGGCGGCGCCTTCCAGCGCCGCCACCTCGAGGCCGTCGACGACTTCCAGAAGCAGGACCACTTCTTCTGGAGCATGGCCTTCTGGCTCGACTTCCGCCTCTCCGTCGCCTCCGCCGCCATGCGCGCCGCCGTCGCCCTGCTCATGATCTGGCTGCGCACCGCCGCCAGCGCCGTCGGCTTCGTCCTCACCCAGACGGGCGTCGCCGCCGCCGCCGTCCAGCAGCTCTGCGAGCGCTTCGCCCAGCTGCAGCTCGACGCCGTCTCCCTCGAGCGCGTCCACATGCTCGACCGCATCCCCGCCGAGCCCGGCCCCGGCGCGCCGCTGCCCGACGACCCCTCCTGGCCCCGCCCCTCCGACGCCGTCACCTTCTCCGACGTCAGCTTTCGCTACGACGACCACCTCCCCGACGTGCTCGACGGCGTCTCCCTCACCATCCCCGGCGGCTCCACCTGCGCCGTCCTCGGCCGCACCGGCTCCGGCAAGTCCACCATCGCCAACGCCCTGCTCGCCACCCAGCTGCCCCGCCGCGGCACCGTCTCCATCGGCGCCGTCGACCTCGCCTCCGTCGACCGCACCGCCCTGCGCAACCGCGTTACCTTCATCCAGCAGGACCCCACCCTCTTCCCCGGCACCCTGCGCGACAACCTCGACCCGGAGGCCCGCTTCCCCGACGAGGCCTGCGCCGCCGCCATCCGCCGCGTCCTCGGGCCCGACTGGGCGCTCGACTCCCCCATCGACGCCGGCGGCCGCAACCTGAGCCAGGGCCAGCGCCAGCTCGTGGGCATCGGCCGCGCCGTCCTGCGCCGCAGCGGGCTCGTCATTCTCGACGAGGCCACCGCGAGCATCGACCGCGCCACCGCCGCCGAGGTCCAGCGCGTCCTGCGCGAGGAGCTTGCCGACAGCACGGTCGTCACGATTGCGCACAGGCTCGAGGCTGTCGAGGATGCCGACTGGTGCGTTCGCCTGGAGAGGGGACGTGTGCTCGAGTGTGGCCCGGCGAGGAACCTGTCTACAAATGACAACCGATGAGGAGTGTCGACTGTGGTGACATAGATTGAGGTCCAAGTTAAGGGTATCTGAAACAACCGGCAGATTGTGCGATTTCCTTCGAATTTTTTGTTTCTTCTTCTTTGTTTTGAGTATAATACGTTTTGGATGAGAAACCTTTTAGAATAGACAGATTTTTGAATAACGTACTCTATCGCCGTTTGGTAGGGGTAATGTATGTCTAAATATTCACTGTTTCCTATACTCACTCGGATCTTGGTCCAGTTGCTTTTCATGGGTATCATCCTCGGTTAAAAGTCGTCTAGTTATCGAATACTTTATGCGCATCTTATGTTCTAGATGGTGATAGATAGAAACGCAATATAGATCCATCTTTAAACTAACTTCTATTGGGTATATACTCTTGAGGTATCATCGAAATCGACTCTTGCTCCCGCAACTAACCAAATAATGCATCGAGGACACGTTCAAATCGGGTACTGTCGAGAGTTAGTATTCCATTGATTGACACAGGTAGAACAAGAGGAAGAGTCTTACTCAGCTCTGCGAGGCACAAAGGTGGCCTCATGCTGCTCAATCTCGGCCAAATCTTTTATCAGGTCAACTTCTTCCGGCTTGCGGAAGCTCGTCTTCATAATGTACTTGTAACCAACAAATAGGGCGGGAAAGACGGCTATCATGGTGTAAGAAAACAAAAAATTGGGAACGTTCCAGCGACCGGGCAGAAAGACGGGGTAGCCGCCGACAAAGGCCATAACCACTGTCCAACCAAGTGCGTACCAGGCGGCGTACGGCATCAGGATAGCACGGTAAGGAAGCGTGGCCCGGTCGATGCCCTGTGCCCGCATGGCTCTTCTGAAGCACAGGTAGGAGATGCAGACACCGCCGAAGTTGAGTAGCTGCGAGGCCGTGACGAGGGAGATGAACCAGTTTAGAACAACGGACGCGTTTGAGGAAAGTTGAAGGAAAGAGAGCAGGGCGAAGAGTAGAACCACGGCGACGCAGTAGATGGGAACACCCTTCTTGGAGCAGGTGGTGAGGATGCGCGGAGCTTTGCCCTCGAGAGCCAGACCGTAGAGCGAGCGTGACGCGCAGTAGAGGTAGGAGTTGCCAGCAGAAAAGGCCGCGGTCAAGACGGCAGCATTGACGATATGAGGCAGGACCGGTATGCCGAGGCGCGCCATGGCAACGACATAAGGAGAAGCCGCAGCGCCCGGCTCACCGTTTGCGTAGGCAGCAATGAGCTTCTCGCTGTTGTAGGGGACCAGGATGCCGACGCAGAGGGAACCAAGGACGAAGAACGAGGTCAGTCGGTAGAAGACGGCATTGAAGGCGCGCGGCATGACCTTGCGTGGATTCTCCGCCTCGCCGGCCGCCATGGAAACATAATCAGGACCGGCAATGGTAAAGGCGGCCTGGATGAGGCACTGGAGGAAGCCGACCCAGCG
Organism: Niveomyces coronatus; assembly: GCA_018831755.1. Lineage (NCBI taxonomy): Eukaryota > Fungi > Ascomycota > Sordariomycetes > Hypocreales > Cordycipitaceae > Niveomyces > Niveomyces coronatus. The sequence goes on along the minus strand of JAFEME010000105.1, from coordinate 13,348 downwards.
ACCCAGGGGCCCGGTGTAGCCGTACAGCTCGGCAAAGGCACCGGGGTTCTTCCAGTAGCGAAAGCCGAACCGATCATGCTGGGGATTGCCGCCAACCATGACGATGAAGGTGAAGAGGACGAGGCCGATGATGAGCAGGACTTTGCCGAGGGCGGCCCAGAACTCCGTCTCGCCGTACCACTTGACGGCAATGACGTTGATGGCGGCATACAAGACAATGACAATGGTAATCATGGCGGCGGTCGGTATTGCTTTGGTCCAAAAGTTGATGATGAGGTTGCAGGCGACTACTTCGAAGGGGACTAGGGCGGCTTGGAAGATGAAGAAGTTCCAGCCAATGGCGAAACCGAAAGCGTCGTCGACATAACGGCTGGCGAAGCGGATAAAGGGCGACGATATGGGAAGGTACGTCACCATCTCAGCCATGCACAGGGTGACGGCGAGGACGACGGAGCACCAAAAGGTAAAGGCGATGAAGAGACTACCTGGGCCGCCATGAAGAAGACCCTGACCGATTTGAACCTACAATTGCCTACAATAAGCATGGGACCGGTGACAGGCGCGCGGACGGAGAGGAAGTTTGAGTTGGAGGGACGCTTAGTTCACGGGGACAAGACGCACATAGAGAACGGTACCGATACTACCGCCAATACCAATGAGCTGGATATGTCGCGATTTGAGCAGACGGTGGGTGTTGTCGACTTTGCCGCTGTCTATGGACAGCCGGCCGGCGTTGGTATCCGAGACGAGCTTCACGTCAGGGCCGCCGGTGTTCTTGTTGACACTGAGGGTCTTTTGGACATGACGGTGAGGATAGTCCGGAGGGCTGTGAGTGCCGTCTGAAGAAGTCATGGCAGAGCTGGGTAGACGAACCAAAGAATTGGTTCCAGTGCGAATATGAGCGAGGCAAAGAGCTTATGTCGCTGTCATTCGGCAGCCAACGGTATCGGGTCGACGGCGACTAGCAGATGTGTGACGGGTGTGGTCTATGGTCCGAGGAGGAAGGAATATTGTAGGATGTAAGTTTTCGTTATTGCATGTCGATTGCTGGTCTGACTGCGGTCGAGTGGCTTTTCTGGGCGGAGCACCCGTGTTCAGGGAAAATCGAGCAAGAGTCCAAGTCTTGGCGACAATTGTGCAACAAAGAGAAAATGGTTGTTGGTGGATTCAAGCTGAGGAGCCTTGTAGGTGCGGGATGTAGGAGGGTGGGCGGTATTTGAGGTGGACGAGAAAAAAAAAAGGCGAAATCGCGCAAAGACGGATTCACTAACATCTGACGGACTCGGCCAAGCAGCCAAGCAAGCACCAAAAGGCAAGCAAAGCTGGGTGTGTGGCGGGTCAGCTCGCGTGCTTTTCTGGTCAGCTCAAAGCGCTGCGTCGCGAGGAGGCATTTGAGAGATTCGGCCCAGGGTGGGCGTTGCTGCTGCTGCTGCTGCTAGTTACTGCTGCGGTCGAGATAAACTCTGTCGGCGGCGCCGCACCCAGTATAATGGGTAGCCTTGCATCTTCTCTCTGCTAGTTCCTGTGAAGATGTCTTGTATCTGTCCGTACGTACCACATGTAATTCATTAGTGCCAGAGCCTCTTCCTGCTTTCCCCATCCGTCCTTGGCCGAGAACGGTCAAGGTTGTCAACACCACCCCTGGCGAGACCATGCTGCACGTAAGAGCCAGGGTTCTCAGTGGTCAATCTATTCAATCTCTCACAAGTGCTGTGTTTTGATTGGCGTTGGAGTCTAGACTAGCGACAAGGAAGCTTGATGTATAGCTCGGGCTTTTTGAGGACGGAGCTGAAGCGGGCTGCTGTGGGGAGAAGAGAGGCATTTTCAACGTTGGGAGGGTGGCTGGCATTGGGCTAGTTCCCACGGACGTGAGCCGTCGAGACGAACTGCTTCTTCTTCATCATCCAAGGTTTGCTTTATCGAGTGCTGTCTATTCGATGACTTTGGCTGACCTTGCGATGACTTTGCGATGCCGACGACCGCGGCCGAGCATTCTGTCGAGCATGGCGAGGAGGGGGAAAATGTTGGAGGCGAGAAAGGCCAGCAATCCACTAGAGGAGCCCCCGTCGGCCAATCGGGCACGACGATCACAGCCAGCGGACAGACCGCTGAAAGGGGCGCTATAACGAGGCGCCGGGCTACAGTGAGCTTTTGTTCGTACAGCACGTGAGTACTGCGGCCACCAGTGACGCAGGAGGCTCATCACAAGCCGTTGCCCGACAGGCACGTCCCCATGTCCCATCTCTTCCATTTCACTCCTTGAACAACGTGCCTGGAAAACTTCAAGCATCCATCCATGTGCATCTTGCCCCAGCACGCCCCCAGATTTTAACCTTCTCCCGATACCACTGTCTCATCGTGGCAGATGCACCACAGCCGCCTCGCTGCGTCGGCCTGTCTGTACGGGCTAGCCGCCTGGCGTCAAGCCACTACTAGTTGATAGGTTCCTGTATGCAGGCACCAAGTCGAGCAAAGCCGTCGTCTTGATAGACACTCTAACTACTGTATGCATCAATACTCTCTCCTCGGTCCAAGGCTCTTCCTCTCACCGGACTCGGGAACCGGCGTTGACCGGCGGTGCCCTGTCTCCCCCACGTAGCTCCCGCCGTTAGAGTGCACACAAACATTTTTATCTTCTTTGTCCTCAATCTCTTGCCTGAGTATCTCTAAACCCATTACATACGTACTGCATTATTCAAGCAAAAAAAAATTAAAAAATTCCAATAGTGCGTGGCATGCTGGGGCTGTTTTTCCGCGCCCGCTCCCTGAAGAGTCGCAGGACCACTTCGACCTATCTCGCGCACGGTGTCTGTGCTTTTGCCGCGGAGCTCATGACGTGCGGCTTTCTTGCGTATATTCGGCGAACTGTAGCCCGCACGCTTGGCCTTCCGCCGTGGGCCAAGTCTTGTCTGTCGCGGCAGGCTTTGTTTTGGCCCACGATTGTTTAGGATGCAAGCCTGTATACACAATTTGCATACGTACTTTGTATGCTTATATTCGTCACGGCTAGTATAACCTGGCTGTACATTCTCCATCCCGCAAGTCTCGTCTCCGCCTTCCCCAACTCCACGTCCGTAACTGTGCCGCGCCATGGCTCCTTATTACTGCTCGCCTTGCGACTGTCCAATATGAGACATGATAGGTGCTGAGAAAGAGAATAACAAAAGTATCGGCTCAAGAGTAAAATACAGCAAACGCGGCGCTCACAGCCTCCCTCCACGCATTAAACCGAGATAAAGGAAAAACATTACACTCGCTCATAACCCGTCAATTCTTTGTGCCTTTAACTCAAGTCAGTTGCTGTCGTGGTGAAACCGCTTCCTCTACCACGGTAGCAAAAGTACATACTCACTATTCAAGACTCAACACTTCAAAGTGCTCTGTAGTTGGCAAGCAACGTTGGTTGCTTATGCATAATCAAGGCTTGCGCCCTCATCGGTCAGCTGGCGGCTGGACAGGCTGTGTCGCCGCTCGTCCTCTTTTTAGTCCATTATTGACTCCTACAGTCTGGTCCGCATCCATCACAAAAGTCTCTACAGCAGGTTTCTCAACTGTGGCATCGGTCAACGTCAGGCTCTCTGCTTGAATCCCGTCAGCATCATCTGCCGCATGAGTAGCCGTCGTCTCGGCCTCTTCGCTGACAAGGGGCTTGGACTCGGCTGACTCTTTGACCGATTGAATCCGCTCATCTTGCCACACGGATGCAGTCTGTATTGAGTCGGCATCCTCGCTGATCAGTGGTTTGGACTCCGATGCCTCCTTGACGGAGAGAATCCGCGCATCTTCATCGTGCCCATCGACGTCACTACTAGCTTTCGCGACTTCCTCAGCCAGTCTAGCCTCTTCTTCAGCTTCTCTCAACCGCACCTCCTCTTCTGCCTTTATGCGAGCCTCCTCTTCTGCCTGTGCCCTGGCTTCTTCCTCTGCTCGGGCCATGGCTTCTATGACTTCTTGCAGACGTTGGGTGTCAAACTCATCCGTCGCATCTCGAGCCTCAATTTTCAACTGAACAACCTCCTTAAGGCGAACCAGTTCCTTGGCAGCATCAGTGGCCATCGTCATGCCTTGATCCTCGATTCGTGCTGCCGCGTTCTGAGCCTCCAGTAACGTCGGGTGCGAGACGATCAACTGCTTAAGCTCGTCCGTCCAGCCGCTTAATGTACTTTTGAGTTCGTGGTACTTTGCCCAGTCCTTGTACGTCACGCCATCTGTCCACGCCCATTTCATTCCGATTTGCTGCAAAGCTAGGCTTCTGGTCTCATCAAGAATAGAGAAGTGAATGTCCGAAGTGGCAGAAACCGCGCTCTGTAGTTCTTTATCGAAATGCTCACGCCAGCCACGAATCATTCGTGCCTTCGACTTGATGGCTTTGCCTGCTGCCCTCACAGCCTGTATCGTGTCCTCACTTGTATCAACTCCTCGTCCATCAATGTGCTGGGAAACTGCCAGTTTGATTTTTTCTCTGAGATCCTGGCTTTCTGCCTTGATTGCCTCCTCCAACTGTGTGATGAGTGATGTGCCATCCACATTTACCTTTTCGCCAATCATACTCCGTGAGATTTCATCCACGCTCTCCTTGATAGCTGCGGCGCCTTGCTCAGCCTGGGATGCAAATTTTGCTTGCCACGAGTCCAGATCTTGGGCAACCATCTCGCGAACCTTTTGTTGTCTTTCGGATTCGTTCTTCTCGGCAGTCGGGGCTTCGACCTGACTACGAACGAAATCATTGCCTATGTGCGCGGTATCTGCACGCGGCGTCTCGTCTGCATGATCGGTTTGGACGGCAGACGGTGTTGCGCTTTGTGGCGAAGGCTTACTGACATAAGAAGAAGATTGTGTGGAAGACGTGACGACGAGACTGCTTCGGGGAGTCAGATACTATGTGAAATGCGACGGGCTTCTTTCAGCTTACCTTTCACTAGACATTGTGTCATCCGGTACCTCGGGCATTACTTTGCTCTTAGCGTGCGACTTGTAGCGCCCCAATCGTTCGCCGATGCGTACGAGCTGCGGCTCGACATTCTCGACATAGACAACACGTAGCTGGGGCCAAACGGCACGGTCCAGGAAAGCATTGGTCTTGATCCATGACCATTGCGCTGCTGGCAATACCGTTGTCATGGCGAGCTCGTGCGACACCTGGTATCCTTGAGTCGCATAAGGTTTGGCAAACTCATATGCGGGGTAGAGCACACTATCAATAGCATATAATGAATGAGCGCGAGCCGCGCTGTAGTAGGGCTCAGCGAATGTGGCGGCCTTGGCGACGTGAGGTGCCACAGATTGGTCGTATTGTGCCTGAGCCGAGGCTTGCAGCTGCGTGAGATGGGGCTGACCATAAGTCGTCCATTGTACGATGATATATTCGCGACCCTTGACTACCCACGGTTCGCCGTACTGGGTCGCATAAAACTGAGCCGGTACGAGCACTCTGGTTTTGACCCCGTCATAGTATGGCTGCGCAATGTTGACGTACGGTTCGGCATACTTTTCGTAGTAGGGTCTAGCATGGGGCGAGATGGCATTTTTTACCCGAAAGTATGGCCTGCAAACGATTGGCGACGTCTCATCACACGCCTCGAGCGTCGCTGGACATCGAAAGAGAATGGTAAGAATGGTGGCCCATGTTGTCAGTCTAGACCCGTCGCGTCAGCTGATTGTGCCATCATCGACGTGGCCGAGATGGGCAGGAAAACCGAGAAACGTACCTCAAAACGAGATTGAGTGACCAGGCAATGGCGCCTTTTCTCTTCTTGATCGTCCTGCGAGGCGCGGCGTTCCCCTTGCTGGTGGGCACCGCGGAGCCATTGGTGCCTTCGACCATGATCAGGGTCACACGTGTACCGGTCGCAGTCGTTTTGTCGTCGAGCCGAAACTATAGCGACTCGCGGCGATGGTCGCGAATCAACTATCCTAAAGGCAAATCAGACAGATAACCCAACCGCTCGAGGTGAATGTCTAGCGCTCATGGAGAAGAAACGACGTTGCGGAAGCTGAATGCTAGCCATCGATGCGCAACGTCAGAGGCTGTTCTATAGCGGGCCCGCGTGCTTCTTGTTGACCTGGGCCCTTTCACAAGCCGGATGTAGACAGGTACACTAACTGTACTACCTTACGTGCTTACTGTACCTTCTGGACTACCTACTAGTACTGTCTCGTACTACTTTCAGTACAGTGGCCCTTGGAAATTTACGAACAGATACTGTACAGTAGATTCCTACCTTCTGGTGGTGCCAGTAGCGCCAAGGCACGGATAGATATACCTACTAGTACATACAGTACTTACTAGTAGTACCTCTGTATGTGAATGTACGGCCAACATGCACTGTGCCTAATACTAACGCAGGCGGTGGCCAAAGAAAGCCGCTGCTTCATCCCACCCTTGATCATAGTCAAGTCGGCAATGTTTTTTTGTCTAACCCTAGCTACTGGATAATATTCTACCTATGGGTAGCGAGACGCCTCTTGGTCGACGTTCATAACATTAATAACAAGTATCTGATGGGTTCTGTGGTATTGTGGAAAGGCAGCCGTAAATTATTTATGTATGCCTTCTTATTACTACCTTCTAAAACTAACCTTGTAGATACAGTATTACTGTAGTACATACTACCTACTACCGTACTGGTGGCTAAGCAACTAGCGCCTCTGAAACGTCACCGTGCCCTCACCAGGCTTGCGCGCGTGCCCAGTATCGAGGTCAAGGGCGCAATGGCCATTAGATTGGGACAGCGGTCCTAAACAGATCAGCCGCGAATCTACCGTGTGTACTGGGAAGTCTTCACCGACTTATGAGAGCCAATTTATGTCTACGCAATTCGCATACATTTCGCGGCACGAATCTTCGTGTAGAACAAAGTATGGACATCATGGTCCACATAGCGCTGGTAGAAGCCATCATCGAGGTCCTGAACAAGGAATTCTGCGATCGGGTCTCTAAAGTCACGTGCTGTCGATGCAGTTGTTGAAAATACTCAACAGTGAGCTTGATCAGAAAGTTAAATCTTCTGTTAGGGTGAAGGCGGCTTCGCTTCCAGAATTTTCGGTCTTGGCCGTCCTTTTGCTTCCTGCGATATAACTACAGCGGTATGCCCAGTCTTCTAGGCGGCCAACGCATGCAGCTCCAACTCGCTTTAGATAAACGTAGTAAGGACGTAGTCTTGACACTGGTCGTACCGCGGTCGCACAGCAAGCGTCTAAGTATTCGCTACCTTCATAACAAAGCCCCTCCCCTCCACCAAACAGATCGGCCGGTTCAGCAGTAGAAAGGGAAAAGCTCTGCGAACCAAAGATCAGGCTCGTGAATTCCCACATCCAATATCTCTTACTTCTTGTCGTCTCTTTTTGACTTCATTCATTCCTGCTCACCCTGTTCTCTTTAGGCGCACAAAAAGCAGATTTCGATGAGTCTTGCCTCCTGATCAGACTGCATCCTGACTGCTTCTCCGAGACTGCATTGGCCTCGCCTATCCTGCCTAATGCTTCTACGAGCGGCTCGTCAGTAAAAGGGACGACACGCAGGCTCGACGCGCCTGCCGCCCACCCATCATGGACGATACGCCGATGCTCACCGCGTCCTCTCAGCATGCACGCCCCTCTGGCAGATCGGACAATCAACTATCTACTCCAGCCGCGGCCAACGATGGCGTTCCCGCGATATGTCGAATTTGTCGAGGCGAGGCAACCGTTTACGAGCCCCTCTACCATCCATGTAAATGCAGTGGCAGCATCAAATTCGTGCACCAAGACTGCCTCATGGAATGGCTCTCCCATTCGCAGAAGAAGTACTGCGAACTCTGCAAGACCTCATTCCGATTCACGAAGCTTTATGCGCCCGACATGCCCCAGTCGTTACCCGTCCATATCTTCATCCAACACATGGCCAAGTACGTCCTCCGCAATATTGTCGTCTGGCTCCGCGCCATACTGGCTCTCAGCGTCTGGGTCTGCTGGCTGCCACTGTTTATGCGCGCCGTCTGGTCTTTTATGTTTTGGATCAGCGACGAAGGACTCGGGGCATCGCTTACCGCCCTACGCGCCGAACATGCTGCGTGGCTATCTTCCATCTACAATACTGTGACCGGCCAGTGCTCCGCGAGCCCGCTCTTCGAGAAAGATACAACGTCCCTAGCAGAAGCCGCGGCAATCATGAAATATCTACCTAGTGACAAAAGTGGGATACCTAAATATCTAGTCAAAGCGGCAGACCACGGATCTCGTCTCACCAACAGCACACAGTCTTGGAATTGGTATACCGACGACAACGGCACCATAACATATTTATACGAGATCGACTCTCCGTCCGCGTCCCTGCTCAGCAATGTTACGTTTCTTCGCAACTTGACACAGAGTCCCCGAATGAACAGAGCAGTTATGTCAATCGTGGAAGGCCAGATCATTACTATCCTCGTTATTGTCTGCTTCATTCTCATCATTCTTGTCCGCGACTACGTTGTGCAGCAGCAGCCAGCGCTTAACTTGCGCGATGCCTTTGGCGACCAGGAGGGTAGGGAGCAGATCGATCCCGCCTTCGACGGACCAGAAGACCAAGAACGAGATGACGACCCTCGAGCAGGTCAGGACATTGATCCTGACCTTGATTCGCTCCACTCGACCGACGCCCTACATTTACCTACGGAGGACACAGTTCACAATCAGAGTTTGCTCAGCACCGCGGAAGATGTGGCCGAGGATGAAGATTATCACAGAATATATCAACTTGCTCAAGGGGATCGCGCCAAAATGCTACGCATTATGGAGGAAGAGCCTGAGGGAAGGTTTCATGCTTTGGCGGTTGCCATACGTCAGGCACGCCAGACTCAGCCCCATGACTTTGAAGCGAGAGAGCACACAGTGACAAGAAATACAAATCGCTTTAATGATGAATCTGATACGCTAGAACGCCTCATGACGACTCAAGATAGCGACACGCCCGGTTCATCTCGCGAATTGAGAAAAGGCAAGGAGCCAGAGCAAACCGTGCCCTCGTTAACGTTCACGTCTCGTGGTGATCCCCTGGTAGCCGACTCAACTTTCAGCAGAGACGGACTTCGACCTCGGGCGACCTCGGACGGGCCGAGCAGCCTCCATTCCATAAAGCCATTAGCGAATAATAGCTGGACCTTCAATAAGTTGCCCACCGCGGCGCCGGAAGCTTCTCATTTACATATTGGCACACCTTCGAGCCCTCACGAAGACTTGGCATGGAGTGACGTGTCCGAGCGCGATGTAGAGGCAGAGTCCTCATCAGTCTCTAGGCTTCGTCACGGATCAGCAAGCCCCATCGTGCCCGAATCATCGGCAGGACGGCTTGCAGGAAGTGGCACGATGGCTTCAGCAGGAATAGCGAACGAAGAGACGGAAAACCGGGTCGCCAGCACTGAGCACGCAGTAGCCCCGGCGGTCGATCAAGATCAGGAACATCTCGGTCTGTTTGGCAAATTTGCCAACTTCATGTGGGGGGACCTCGACCACGCGGACGAAGAGCTGCTGATGCCTCCCGGCCAGGAACAGGATGATGATGGTGACGATGCGTGGATTGACCTCGATGGAGATGTGGAGGTCGATGACGTGGAGCAGCCTGCAGCTGGCGTAGATGACATCGGTCAAGCAGCGGCTGAGGGCCTCGACCAAGACGCCATCGATGACATGGAAGATTTCGAAGGGGTTATGGAGCTTGTCGGCATGCGCGGTCCCATCGCCGGTCTTTTTCAAAACGCCATCTTTTGTGCAGTCCTGGTCTCCGTCACCATTTTTGCCTGCATCTTTGTTCCCTACAATATTGGTCGCGTCACAGTATGGCTCATGGCGAGCCCCACGCGCTTGATTCGCATGATCGTCGAAATTTCGAAATTGGTTCAGGATGGTCTCGTTATGGCTTGCGCTTTCCTCTTCTGGTGCGCTGTCAATGTCGTAGAGCTATTTACCATGGCACTACCTCAAAATATCAACGGCCGGGTCGTCCTGGCAAGGAAAGCCTGCTGGGAGTTATGGATCAATGCTGGAGCCAGGATCTTTGACTACTTATTCATGGATTTTCCGACATCAGCGACAGAGATTCAAAACTTTTCAGCCATCAGTCACGGCGCCCTTCTCAGTCTCAAGAGCCAAGTCGCTCGCTCAGCCGAGGTATTCGAGAAGTTCAGCTCGGCCATTTATGCCAACGGAATCGGGCTGTCGGGGCTCAAATATGCGGGAATAGTTATGCTCCGAACCAAATCCGCTCTGAGTTCTGTCATTGCTACTTCCTCCCTCCTGCTAACGCCAGAAGCCTGGGTCATTGACCTCGGTGACCCCAAATCAGTTGAGGACGTGGATCCTCGTCTAGCTCACTGGTCTGGCGTGGACCGTTTCTGGGCCATCCTAGCCGGCTATGCCGCAGTCTTTACGGTCGCAGCTTTGTATCTGCAAAGGAACAGTCCGTTCTCGACTGGGCGGTTCCTGGCGGCTTGGGAAGCTGGCATCATCGAAACGCTCATTCAGGCTAGTGGTATCATGAAGGTGATTCTCATCATCAGCATAGAGATGCTCGTCTTCCCGCTGTACTGCGGCATGCTGCTCGATTTGGCGTTGCTTCCTCTGTTTGAGAATGCTACCGTTATGTCACGCCTGGTCTTTACTCGTGACTATCCCGCTACCTCAGCATTCGTTCATTGGTTTGTCGGCACAGGTTACATGTTTCACTTCGCCCTGTTTGTTTCCATGTGTCGCAAGATTATGCGCCCCGGTGTCCTATATTTCATACGCGACCCTGACGACCCCGAGTTCCACCCGGTGCGCGACGTCTTGGAAAGGAACCTCATCACTCAGCTGCGAAAGATCCTGTTCTCTGCCTTTGTATATGGCGCGCTGGTGATTGTTTGCCTAGGCGGCGTTGTGTGGGGGCTTTCTTTCACTCTGCCACGAGTGTTGCCCATCCACTATTCTTCGAACGAACCTGTCCTAGAGTTCCCCGTCGATCTATTGTTCTACAACTTCTTGATGCCGTTGGCGATCAGGTTCATCAAGCCCGGAGACGGCATACACGCCATGTATACGTGGTGGTTTCGCCGTTGCGCCCGATCGCTGCGGCTTACCTCTTTCCTATTTGGTGTTCGTCAAGCCGATGAGGAGGGCACTCTGCAACTACCGAAGCGGTCAGCAGAGCAGACGAACTTTCTTGCTCGGCAATTCTTAGACGTCGATGAATCGCACAATACTATTGTAAAATCCTGGGCGGCCATCATCGCCGGTGACATCCCTACCAGCTCAGAAGAAGCTGAGGCCGAGAGGCTCAAGGCGCGCAAAGAGCACCTGGTCAAATCGAAGCAGCTTCTGGCGGATGGAAGATTTGTCCGTGCACCTGCGTCAGACCGCGTCAAGATCGCGAAAGGTCGCAAAGTGTTCATTGCCGTGGATGAGGACAACATACGGCAAGATGGTAAGGAGGATATTGACCTCTACGCGTCAGATCAGTATGGCATAGTCTACGTGCCGCCCAGCTTCAGAACACGCATATTCACATTTATTCTCCTAATCTGGATATTCGCTGCCTTGACCGGCGTCAGCCTTACTATCGTTCCGCTTGTGCTGGGTCGTTCGATATTCAAGGCGCTAATTCCCGAGCATGTCCGCACAAATGACATATATGCTTTCAGTATCGGCATCTACATTCTGGGCGCCGTGAGCTATCTCGCCGTTCGCAGCCGCCACGTCATTGAGAAGGTTCAAGGTTGGGCTGCGAGTACCCTTGATGAGCTATCGAGTGGACAGGCGTGGAGCCGCGCGCTCTTGGTCATGTTACGCGGTTTGAAGCTTGTATACGTATACTCGATCATTGGCGTTGTTCTACCGCTCTTGATCTCGTTACTAGTTGAGCTTTACGTCGTCATGCCGCTCCACACTTATATAAATACTCCGACAGCACTGACGGCAGAGCAAGCGAAGATGGATCCGAGTCTAGGGCGGCATACAATTCGCCTCACGCAAGCGTGGACGCTCGGACTTTTATACATGAGACTGGGCTCGAGATTGGTGACAACGCTGTGGCCGGGCACTCGTGCTTCGGTAGCAGTGCGCATGGTCCTTCGGCACGGGTGGCAGCATCCTGATGCCGGCGTACTCACGCGTGCATTTGTAATTCCCGGGCTTGCTATATCTCTGGTTGCTATCTGGGGACCACCTGCTGCTGCAAAATATCTGATTAGATATCAGGTATTTGACTTTGTGCCGCGCTTAGGCAATACAGCAGAGGATATTGCCCAGTTGGCAACGTTTTATCGCTACTCCTACCCTGGAGCCGCAGCTTTGCTATTCGCGGTCAAGAATGTCATGATCTTGGCGAATGCATTCAATCGATGGACAGCTGGTGTACGCGACGAAGCGTACCTCATTGGCGAGCGACTACACAACTTTGGAGCAGCTGCCCCGGGGGCACGTAAGGGCAAGAGCACCTGGAGAACAGGCACAAACCGCTTATGAGAAGATGAGACAATGGTCCGCAAATCTCTGCGTGTATGATCATGTGTCAGAAGAGTGATGGCTTAGTGTTGGACACGACAGGCTATCAGATGTAGAGATAGATATGATGAGGCGTGTATACTCTCTTGCCTTCTGATTACAGCGTACATCATTACGTTTGCAAGTTCCGCTTATGCAAAGCAATTTATAGAAGACCAGAATAGCAATAAATGTATCTCTTTTGCTTGGCTAGCACGGTGCTCATTTCTGAACTAATCCGTGTCGTTAGTTAGAACCGGAAGCCAGCTTGTGTATAGGCTCATAAAGTGGAGCGTCAAGTGGAGGGAGCGTCGACCAAAAGCCAGAGCAACAAGTCGCAAGCGCGATTACGCCACTCGTATCGTTCTAGACTAGAGAATATCTAAGAAGAAGGTATTCAAAGCACAAAAGAGTATATAAATATCAATAGATCTAGGAAGGGGAGCAATGGGAAAGCATGTCGCGATATAAGAGTCACGTGATTCGCTGCCGTGGTGATAAAGGAGAAACAAGCTAAACCGGAAGCAGTGCGGGGTGCCACAGTTGGGCAGGAACCGAGCTGCACCAGTGAACCTGCTGGTCGAGGCCGATGACCAGCACCGTTGGTCACTTGTTGCTCCTACTGTATGTACTACTAGTAGGTACTACCAGGTAGGGGTAGGGAGAAGGAAGGGAAAAAAAAAAGGACAACAGCCCAGCTCACCCGCGCCAACGCCAGGCCGCGCGCCCACTCCGCCTGTAACCCGCCGCAAGTGGCGTATACCGTGTTTCCCTCGAGGCCAAATGTTTCTCTGCAACGCCGCTTCTCACAACAAACGGAGAAAGAGCCAAGGTAAGGCCAACGACACAGCCTGGGCTTCCTCGCCAGCCC
>JAFEME010000104.1:0-69795 GCA_018831755.1 Niveomyces coronatus | reverse complement strand
GAATTTAATTCTTAGCCGTGTTAAGACTATTATTAACCTTAAGGTAGGCTTTAGCTTAGGTTAAGAAGGTCCTAATATCGCCTTTAGTTCTATTATAGCTCTCTAGCTTAGGGAACTTAGGTCGGCTGTGGTTATTCTTTCCCTTATTAGTTTTAAGTTCCTCTAGCTGTTTTATAAGATATTCTATCTATTATTTTATTTCCTTAATAGTTTTAGCTTATGCTATAACAACTTAGGCTAGGGTAGTGGTGTTACTATTTATAGTAGATATTATAAAGGTTAGTGCTGCTTAAGGTTTTAAGTAACTTACTAAATAGGACTAATTAAAATATAACGGTGGCTTATTCTAAGTTATAGAAGGGTCTGTTTCTTAGGAAGTAAGTTAGGTAAATATAAGCAGGCTTAATACTAGATAAGTTAGTTTATTATAGCATATAGTAAGTACCGTTAGGAAGTTATTCCTAATAGTGAAACTATTGCTTAGATTAATTAGTAGAGATCTAGACTACCTAGCTACTAGACTCTCTATCCCTTATATACTTATCTAGTTCTCTACTGTCCCTTAGATTATTTAGATTATTTATATTCTATAATGATCCTTTATCGCTAGATTATCTTAATGATCTAATGATCTATCATATGACTTCCTTCCTAGTGCTATACTAGGACTATGGCTTCGTAGTGCGCCTGCTATAGACTGGCCCTACGTAGTGTTGTTTATAACACTATACTATAGCTATAGTAGAAAATATATAGCTCCTACTAAAAGGCTAAATAAAGAACTATAGGAATAGGTTAATAGAAATAGTAATAGCTATAATACTAGTAATTATCTATATAGCTTAGGCCTAACTTAGAGTTATATTAGCTATATAGCTAGATATAGATAGAGCCTTTAATAATATAGACTTCCTTTAGTTCCTTAAGGTCCTCTAGTATAAGCTCCTCTTTCTAGTACCTTTTATATAGCTAATTAACTCCTTTCTATTATAGCGCTTAACCTAGCTTTATATTAATAGCGCTCTAACCCTAATTATAGCTATATAGTAAAGGGTCCCCTAAGGCTCCTCTTTCTTTAATCCTCTTTATCCTACTTATTACCTCCTTATACTAAGCACTTAAGTTAGCCCTAAGCATATCCCTAGTTAGCTTTATAGATAATATAAATATTATTAGCATAGCTAAGAGCATAGCCTAAACGTATACCTAACTTAAAGCTATATAGGAGATATATAAGGTATAGTTAGTATAAAACTACTTTATTTTCTCTACCCTTAAGTTAATATTAATAAACTTCTCTTACTAACTAAGAGATATATAGCGCCTACTATACCTCTAGAGAGGCCTTTTTACCTTAGTAAAGGAAATCTAGGTCTTAGGGGTATAGCTTATACCTAGACTAGGTTAGATAGTATATATAAAGAAAGTCACCTAAAAAGATAAACTTACTTTATAAACCTTTAGGAAGTCTATAAAGAAGTTATAAAGGCCTTAATTTAGAGCCGCCCTAATACTATACTAGAAAGCTATCTACCTATAACTAATCTATAGCCTTATAGCCTAATATATATACTTAGACTATAGCTTAGGCCTAGCTAGGGCCCTTACTAGTATATAAACTAAATACCTCTATATAGCTATTAGAGCTTTCTAAACTACCTTAATATACTAGGTTAAGATTAAAATAAACACCCCCCCCTTAGACCTATACTATATAATATAGAAGCTAAGAGCCCTTACCTACTAGGAGACTAATAGTAGCGTGACCTAGCTCTAGATCACGCACGTATAGGTTATAAGGATACTCCTACTAATAAGGCGACGCTAGGCGACCTTATAATATCTCTTTATAGCCCCCCTCTACTTCTTTTACTATAGCTTACCTATTAGGGACAGCTTATACCTAAACTAGACCTACTATAAAGCTAATAGGTAGATAAAAACCTAATAGTATACCTAATAGGAAGCTATAGAGATAGCGCGGCTCTAGGCTAGATAAAGATAGAAAGTTCTCCTAGCCTATAGGCCCCTCTAGACATAGCTAAAAGACGCCTAAAAGACCTTATAAAAAGCCCTAAAGTATATAAGCTTACTATTAGTCTAACTATATATAAGGAACGTTAGCCTAAATAGATTCCCATAGGACTAATAGATTCCTAAGGTAGACTTAGACTAGTATTAGTATAGCTATAATAAAGAAGACCCTTTTTATATCTTTTTTAACTACCTTTTTATACTTTTATATAACACTAGTACGGCCTTAGCCTAGGACTAATATAATATTACTGACGCCTTTAACTCCTTCTATAGCCTCTCCTTTACTAAGAGACTATTCTATTTAGGACGCCTAGCCTATCTTTATAATACTACCTTTCTTAAAGTAGGCTATAAAACTAGTCTCTTAGGTAGCTAAGGCTTTACGCGCCCTATATAAGGCTATATAGGGCCTAATAGACAACCGACCTAACCTAAAGGACTAGCTTTACTATTAACTTACTTACCTTTAAAGACTAGCCTCTCTTACCCTATCTATTTATTTAATACTAACCTTATAGCTAGACTAACTCTCCTCCTTAGTACTAGCTATAGACGTTCTCTTTAATAAGAGAGAGGAAACCCTAATATAGACTTATATCGCCTATAGCCTATAACTATACTAAGATAACTCTCTCCTTAACCCCCTCTCTAACTACCTTTATCCTCCCCCCTACTAAATAAGACATTACTAACCCTAGCCTACCTTAGAGACACTATATATAAAGAGTATATAAAGCTAAAGTGTACTAAGTCTAGGCCTATATTAGCCTTATAATAGCTAATTCTATATAATTTATATAATAGATCCTATTATAGCTATAGACTAGACCTAAATAGAGTCTAATATAGGCCTATATATATATTAAAAAACCTTATTCTTATTAACTATCTAAAATAATATAGGTACTCTACTTAGCCTTAACTTATCCTCTTATTAGTACTATATTAGGCTTAGTATAAAAAATAAAGGAAAATTTTATAAAGTAAAATAGTATAGGACTATATTAGCCCTAGCCTAATTCTAATCTAGACCTAAAAATCTAGTTTCTATTCTTATCCTTATTACCTAAAGAGCTACTTAAACCTAAGCTAGACCTATTATAGCCCTATGCTACTAATATATTAATTAAATAATTAAGCTTCCTACTATTAGTATATATTACCTATATAAACCTAGTAAAGGCCTATACTAAAGCTAGGTTAGCCCTAGTAGCTAATATAATAGAAGATAATACTAGCCTAGACTAAGCCTACTATATCCTTATAGTAAGCCTAAATATTAAGCGCCTTATTAATAAGGC
Organism: Niveomyces coronatus; assembly: GCA_018831755.1. Taxonomy (NCBI): domain Eukaryota; kingdom Fungi; phylum Ascomycota; class Sordariomycetes; order Hypocreales; family Cordycipitaceae; genus Niveomyces; species Niveomyces coronatus. The sequence continues at coordinate 66,457 of JAFEME010000104.1, read as the reverse complement.
GCCTAAACTCTATATTAGTAGTAAAGTCTTTATAGACCCTACTATAGGCCTAGGCATACTCTACTATAGCTAATATAGCTATATAAGCCTTAGGTAATAACTATATAGATTAGTATTAGCCTTATATTAGATATAAATTAGGTCTACTTATAATATAGTATAATATATACTACTTATTATAAATAGTATAAGTCTTAGAGTAGGTAGCTATTTAGAGTTAGTATAGGCCTAATATAGGTATATTAAGGGCCTAATATATATATTTTTAATTAAAATAAATAATTTTACTATTTTTTATATAGTTAATATACTATAAGCATAGTAGGGCCTAGATAGCACCTAATATAGTAGTAAGGTAAAGGCGGCTTAACTCTAGGTTAGGACTAGGGGGGGTAGGTAGCATAGGCGTAGATAAAACTAGGTTAGCTCTAGTAAGGGCGCTAGTCGCCTCTAACTTAGGCATAGGCATAGGCATAGAGGGAGTAAGGAGGGCTAGAGTAGGGTTAGAGTAGTTAGTGTGTCTATAGGCCTACTTAGAGCTAGTATAGATATAGCCTAGACCTAGATTAGATATATACTATATTAAAAAATTTTATTTAAAAAATTTAAAAAAAAAAGGTTTTTCTTAGTAATAGGTACGAATAAATATAGGCGCTATATAAAGTTAATTTAGGCCTAGTCTAAGCCTACTAAAAGAATATCTAAATCCTATCTAATTCTAATATAAGATATAGCCCTAGTATAGAGCGCGCTTATATCTAAATTAGATAATAGGCGCTCTTTTAATAGATAAAGAAATAAAAAAAAAAGAGAAAAAAAGGGGGGGTAATTAAGATATATACTACTAATAATAATATTAGAGAGAAAAAGAGGAATAAAAAAAGTAAAGTATAAGGAATTTATTAGGCTAGGCAGTATAGCCTATTAGGCGTACTAGCTATATATAAATATAGGTATTATAAAAGGCTTTATTATCCTTATTTAATTTATTCTTTATACCTATTTAAATAATAAACTACGCTCTTAGCGTAATAGTAGAATATACCTATCCTAGATCTACTCTAGCTTTATAGCTATTTTATAATTATTAATAAGAATAAGGTAAATATATAATAATTACCTTTTAATCCTTAGTAAATTCTATCCTCCCTTAACTTTATATACTTTACTATTTATCCTAGACTTACCCTACCCCTAATCTAGCCCTAACTTAACTATAACTAAGCCTTTTACTACTAACCTTCTTTTTTTTTATCTTTATCTACCTTACCTTATTATTTTATTCTTCTTTTTCCTTTTCTATAAATCCCTTTCCCTACCTTTCCTTATCTTTTTCCCTTTTAACTCTTTATTACTTTAAGTTTACTCCTTAAGCGTATATACGCACTAACCCCTTAGAGACACTAACCTAATTCTAATCCTACTTACTAATATAGAAAGGAAGGTTTTCCTCTAGGTATCTAGTTTTTTCTTCCTTTAATATCTCTTTAGTAGTTTTTAATAGACTTATAGTCTAAGTAGTATATTAATCTATTTCTATTTCTATAGTAAGTACTATTAAAAAATTATTTTTAATAGAAAAACTATTATTTAGATTAGTTAGTAGAGATCTAGACTACTTAACTATTAGAATTTCTATTTTTTATATACTAATCTATCTTTTTACTATAGTTTAAAATTATTTTATTTACTAATAATTAGAATAAGTATTATTTATTATACTTATATATAATCTATATAAGTATATTATATAACTATTAGGTTATATTCCTATTACCTATTAATTTTTTAACCACCTCCTTAGGCAGCTTAATAATACTACTTTTTATTATTTATAATACTATAGCTAGTATATAATACTATCTTTTTTATAAGGACTATAGTTAGGTTTTTATATTACTTAAGCTATTATAGTAGTGTTAGAAATAATTTAAAGATTAAGCTTTATTTTTAAAGCCGACATTATTTAGTATTTACTCTAGTTTCTATGAAAACTAGCTTAGAATTTATTCGACCCCACTGTACATCACTTGTTGCTTCCAGCGCTTATTGTCTCTCATTGTGCGATGTGAGTACCGAACTTCGATTGGCACTCGATAACTTTGAAGCTCAATTCGTCTATCCAGTCGTTTCTAGCAAGTCCTTCAGAGTCGTCGTTTTCGTCTGCGGTGCACGTTGCAGAGATGTGAATTTATTCGACCAGACTCGCAGCAAGCGATGTTACGACGGAAGTCGAAGGAGGAACGAAAAAGTTCGCACTACATAACTCCACTCGGGAAGACTCCGTCCGTCAGCCCGTTGCTGTCGCGAGAGCCTCTCACTCCATTGCGGATTCTATGAGTCGTCACCTGCCACTACCGGGTCTTTCACTAACGCAGTCTGCAGTCATGTTTGATTTCGTGTGTATGGGGTAGCTGAACTGTGGATTCTAGTTGTATGGCGCCAAATTCCGACCTTATCTGGGCTACCCGCCAGGAGGGTCCTTCCCGCCGAATATCCACGAGGTAATGCGCGCTTTTGGCTCTTCCGTCAATTCTTAGACGTTGCACCTCTAGTTACATGCCGCTGTACTTCTTTGCACATTGAACAGGCGCCGATAACAGTTTAGCTTCTTATTTTATAGTCGTTGCCGGAGAAATTTACATTGTATAAATGGCGTTGGCTCTATTTCATTTCCACCTGCTCACCCTACCCCGCTGGGAAACTTTTTTATCTGATTGGGCCATTTCTGCGCGTCGTAGAGGCCGTGAGACAGTTCAGGCCGCCACGGTGAGGTAGCGAACATTATTTGCTTTTGCCGCACTCGTGCTACACTGTCCTAATTTTACTTATAGGTTCTAGGCGGTCGAACTTTGTTCTCGCTCTACCATTAATACGACAACAGCATCAATAGTCCGGCTACAAGCAATAGGTTAAGAAACGTGCTTTGGCGGTCCCCAGATCCAACATAAAATGCACCCTACAGATCATTTGTCAAGACTCGCACGCATCTGGACAGAGCTTCAGCAATATGTGACAACAGAAAAAGTGCTGATTGATGGCCAGTCTCTTTCGCTAGCAGCCGTAGTAGCCGTCTCTAGTTACGATGTTGCCTCCGAATTGACAGATGATGTCGCAATTATCAACGGAGTCAACGAAAGCTATCGGTATCTGCAAGACGCAATTGACAGTGGCGAGACAATCTATGGTGTCAACACCGGATTTGGAGGAAGTGCAGGACTAAGAACAAATGACACGGAGAGGTTGCAGATTGCACTTATGCAGCTACTGAATGTCGGCATCGTATCACAATCTGACCAGAACCTACAATACGATACAGACGACAAGGTCCCGTTGCAATCGATGCGAAGAACTACTCTTCCATTTCAAATAGTTAAAGGCATGATGCTAATTCGCTGCAATTCGCTGGTTCGCGGACACTCTGGCATTGCAATGGATGTCATCCGCAATATTCACAGACTGCTGGAAACCAACTTGACTCCACTTGTCCCCCTTCGTGGAAGCATCTCAGCCTCGGGCGACCTTATTCCACTATCATACATTGCGAGCACGCTCGCTGGCAACCCTGACGTTTATGTGCGTGTCAAGTCTGCCGGCATAGCCACTGTTCTCACTGCAGAGAAGGCACTGCAACAAGTCAAGATAAAACCCATGCGCCTTGAAGAAAAGTGCGGACTCACTATTGCTAACGGAACAAGCACCAGCGTTGCAGCCGCATCGCTCGCAGTATTCCAGGGCCATCAGCTTGCTATATGGACACAGGTTTTGTCCGCCATGATGTGCGAAGTAACTATTGGGCGCCTCGACAGTTTCATGCCGTTCATCTCAGACGTCGCGCGGCCCCATGACGGCCAAATCGAAGTTGCGCGGAATTTGCGGAGCTTCTTGAAAACGTCACAGTTGACTACGGAGAATATCAAGCTAAGCCGTACGCTCGCACAGGACCGCTACTCACTGCGCACCGCACCGCAATGGATAGGGCCAGTGCTCGAGCGACTTGACCTAGCTCAGCGTCAGATTGATATCGAGCTCAACAGCACTACGGACAATCCGCTCATCGATGCGACAGCGAGGACGATATATAACGGCGGCAACTTCCAAGCAGTATCGGTGACATCGGCGGCTGAACTCGTTTCGTGGTCGCTACAGATGCTCGCACGTATCGTATATGCGCAGTGCTCGGAGATTCTGAATCATTCGTTGAGCCCAGACTTGCCTCCTAACTTGTCTGCGGATGACCCAAGCAGGTCGATGCCCTTTAAGGGACTAGATATCTCCATGTCAGCATATATGGCCGAGATCGGGCAGCTCGCCCAACCAGTGTCAACACATGTGCAGAGCGCGGAGATGAATAATCAGGCAATTAATTCAATGGCACTAGTTGCGTCGCGCCTTGCATTAGATGCAGTTGATGTCTTGTATATGATGATTTCGACTTACATTTACGTTCTGTGCCAGGCCCTGGATTTGAGGTGCCTGCAGATCGAGCATCGAATGGTAACAAGGCCTTTAGTGGAAGAAGTGGCTCGACGATATTTCGCGTCTCATATCACCAACGAAAGCATCACTCGGGTCGGGGCGAAGATATGGGATGCGATCGAGGTCAAATGGACTGCACTGTCAGACAAGGACTTAAAGCATCGTTGTGCGCTGGCCGTCGCTGAAGCGACTGGGCAAATGCTCGACATCGTCGACACTGCTTCGGAAGGCAGGGGAAATGACGGCTTAGTGGACACAATGAAGGCGTTTCGCGCAGATGTCGCTGATATCCTTTCCCGCGAGTACGAAGCTGCTCGAGATAGATTTTTGGCTGGCCCTCCTACTCCGGCGTATTTGGGAGCCACGTCCAGGGCAATTTACCAATTCGTGCGAGTAGACCTCCGCATTCCCATACATCGCGGTCTGGCTGATCATCCGACGGACACGGATTCAGAGAACTATGCAGAGGAGAAGAAGAGAACAATCGGAAGTCACACGAGCGTGATTTATGCGGCAGTTCGCCAAGCCAAGTTCTTTAATATAATCATGGATAGCATCCATCCCTAACCAGTACAAGATACTACAGTATAGGTCGTTAGTAACTTTTAAGCTAAAGCACTTTTTTACCTTAAAACACTATTTTAAAGCACTATTTTAAACTAAAGATTCTAGATTAATAACTTATTTAATTTAATTTTATAAAGGATATAGTCTATTTCTATATTACTAAAGATATAGTTATTATATTTTAACTCTTTTATAAAGCTATTTATTATCTAGTAATAGAGTAGTCGAGGTAAATTTCTTTAAAATTACTATTTCTTACTAGTAAATTTAGTGAATTTTAATTTTTCTACTTTTTAAATAATTCTACTTTAGTAAGTATAAATACTATCCTTTAGTTTTTAGTTATATAGTATATTTATATTGATTAAACATCTATAAATAAAACTATTAAGATTTTAAATAATATAATATAAGATATAAGCTAATAAAAGTAGTGCTTTAAGATATAAAAAGTGCTCTAGCTCGTAATTTATTCGGCCCCACTGTAGTTGTCATGACCAAGGTACGATGGTGTATCTATATTTCTGCGGCGAAAATAGAGCCTCCGCTCTACCTCATCTTTTATGGCTGAGTTGGCCTTTTTTTTTGCCCACCCCCTTATAGATTGATGAGCCACGCGCTCAGGGGCACATTGCGCCCCGTACTTTAGCCGAATGTTCGCACATAATTGGCTAAAGCCAGCCTCAGCAAGTTTTCTCTCTCCATTTTTCCCACTATCGTAATTTCTCTCTTCATTTCGTCTCCTGTAGAGTTCACCACGCGCAACAACTGCCAACACCACCGCGCCTGTGCAATCTTTCAACGGGACCTTTAAATTTTTTTCTTTCTCTTCCACGTCATCGAGCCCGAATTGTACCAGATTACTTGAATATATTTACTCTGGGTGCTAGCCGGATTCTCGCCCTCCTTCCTAACATAAAACCCCTCTGGTCACAACCCTTCGGGTATGCAATACATCACTTCGAAAGTGCCCACGCACGCGCTCACTCACTTCTTGGCTTATTTTTGCTCTTCGTGCAAAATTCGCTCATCTCCTCATTCTGTTTAGACTTCAGACGTTCCCTTCCGCCCAGCCTCGACAGCATGGTCTGGTTGCGCCAAGTTTTTAGCGGCCTCCCCCGACAATCCAGGTATGAGGCTATCCAGGACGAGGAGGCCGCCCGCGATTCCTCGCCTCCGACCTCGGCACCATATCGACGTCGTCGTTCAAGGACAAGACTCTTGTTACCTCGACAGCGCAAGGCCGCTGTAGCCCTACTTCTCATCGACGTTCTTATTGTTCTCACCCTGGTCGTGGTTCTCGAGCCTCTCATCACCCTCCTACGCCGCAACGACGATCTCTTCCTTCCCAAATTCAACCCACACGGGGTTTCTGCAGGACCTGATGTTCCGGGTACGCACAAAATTCCTCGAATTCTCCATCAAACCACCGCGAACGATACCATTCCCGAAAAGTGGGTTGACTCGCAGCGCAGCTGCAAAGAAGTGTACCATGACTATGAATATAAGGTATGTATGAGTTTCGTCACGGTGTGCATACAATATCCGGCGTTTATGAGCTCTAGGACTAATCGATCTAGCTATGGACCGACAAGGGCGCTGAAAACTTCCTCGCGCAAGAATACCCCTGGTTCGTCGACTCTTGGAATAACTACGCGTTTCCTATCCAGCGCGCCGACGCTATTCGCTATTTCGTTCTTCATCATTATGGCGGCATTTATCTCGACATGGACACACAATGCAACCAAACATTCCCTATGCAACTTGTCGAAAATGACTCGTCTGAACACATAGCGGTCTTTAAATCTACAACTCCCACTGGCATCACTAACGACCTCATGCTATCGTCGGCACGTCATCCTGCTTTTACCATAGCCATATCTCAGTTGCCGTATTATTATGCCTGGACGAGATTCTGGGCTGAACTGGGCCCATACATCAACATCATGCTTTCCTCTGGGCCCCTTTTCCTCAGCCTTGCTGTCAAGGACTACCTTCTCCAACAACCATCACTACCTTCGCCAACAGTGAAGATAATATCACCCTCAAATCTCGACGGATACATAACCGATCTTGAGAGCAGCACCTGGCATCGCGCTGATGCTCAAACACTTATGTGGCTCGGTACCCGGCCTTGGACTTGGTTTACTATGGGCGCTATTGGTACTCTCATTGGTCTTTGTGTTGTCAACCATTTGCTACTCGCTTTATACGGCTTCCTGACCCGCAGGCTTCTAAATATATCGGCCAAGCTAAAGGAAGCCAAAGTTGCATGACGTGTTTTTCCTTCTCGACCTACTCTTTGTACATGGGGTTTTTCAAGGCAGAACTCCGGCGTTTCTGGCGATTGAAGTATACAATGTTGTCATATCTATAATAATAATGCCATGTAAATACTTTCAAGCGTATTCCAATGCTCGAGACGCCAGCCGGTGCATAACGCAACGCTTGCAATTTTATCAAGAACCTTCACGTTTGCAGTACCTTTTATAGGGAAGCATTCGAGCGCAGTGCTTACTGGGCAGCCACGCGGACATCGAGGGGTCAGAAACTACCAGAAGCAATTACAGTACTAAATTTTAGCACTTCTTTTGGACCACCCTACGTTATTCAGCGATGACGCGGCAGCCACCAATGTGGATCCGCCGGGCTTCACAATCGACGTCAAGACTGAAATACCGCGATACACCAGTCAGCTACGAAGAAACGCGAGATTGACCATTTCTAGACCACAATCGCGAAAGCTGTATCGTCACGAAGGCGTATCTCGCGAGTGGAGGAAAGCTGAATCTGGGACAAGGAGATCCTATTTGCTTGGTTGCTTTGGAAGCGTGCATTGTGGAGGAAAGCCGCCAGAGAACATGGTACCAATCGTCCCCAACATCTATCACCCATAACATGTTTACCCTAGGACAAAGCCGTGGAACTGATAATCGTCGCTCAATATTAGCGCATCTGTCATTGCGTCTGATAACATGGTTCACGAGGCTTGTTTGTAAAGTGTAATAACGAGGGCGCTCTGATTGTATGTTGCCAAAGCGAGAGGATGCTGAGCAAAATACTCGGAGATAGGGACAAATATCTATATACAGGTGATGCAATTCGCTAGGAGAAAAAAACTACAGAATAGGAATCGGCACAGACTTACCCAAAGTGTTTGTTCATTAAAGATGAAGTCTTATGAGGCCTTCTCAAACGACTTCTAGAATAAATATACGCCCGGTTACTACCCAGGTGGGATGTCGAGAGACAATCCATAGATATATGTTTGAGGAATTATACTGGATGGATCCTACATCGCCTCATTCGACACTTTATCCAAAAGTCGCCGGCTCACAACCTGTCCTAGGGCTAACAGGGTCGGCTGAGCCAACAATTCTAGAATACTCACTTCAGCGCGTATTGTACGCTTTATCCAGCTACGAATATCGATAGCCACTAAGCTGTCTAAACCTGCCTCACCTGGCGACTGCAGAATATCAATGTCTACGTCATCGGCGACCGGTCGAGACAGCAGCGCGAAAAGTCGCCGGCCAACAATGTCTGCAAGGAAGCGAATCGTAGCAGGGTCGGACAGCGATTCCGGCGTGGCCGAAGCATCCTCAAGCAGCCTGGATACTTTTTGCGATTCGGCTGATAAATTATTCGATACCTCTGTTGTCTGCTCAATGCCGGCTTTGTGGTAGATAGCCATTCGCCGGTCTTTTCTCCAGACTTGTCGGTTAGATGCCGAGTTGAGCGGGGTTATGGAACGCAATCCCATGATGATCTGGGAACCTTGGAAATTGCCGTCACTCTCTAGGCTCTGTTCCAGCAGAACTGCGTCCATGCAATCAAATAGCTGGTCGATCTCAACGCCAAACCAACCCGCCGCTGTCATACGAGCGGCAAGTTCTGGGTTGTCAGCCGCTACACCAAAGTCCAACATCATCCCAATGTCAACTACCGACGCCCGTAGGCCAAGACGGCGGCGAAACTGCACAAACGCGTCGAGAAATGTGTTCGCAGCGGCATAGTTAGCCTGACCAGGTGTGCCAACAACACCCGAGATGGAACTGAACAGGAGAAAGAAGTCGAGCCCGTGCTTGCATGCATTGTGTAGGTTCCATGTGCCGCGCACCTTTGGAAGCACCACCTCGCTCCAATTCTGATATGTCATTTTAGAAAATCCTTTATCGCGCAAAATCATACTTAGGTTGGCTACTCCACGTAGCGGTGCAACAGCCTCCGCGGCGCGCACGGCGCGATCAACGTCGACAGCATCGACTACCGTACCCCTAACAAAGATGACTGATTTACAACCTTGAGCTTGAAGTTCTCGCTTGAAAACAGTATCGTAGTCGGTGTTGGCGCTCCTCGACAGAAAGACGAGATGACCAGCACCGCGCTCAACGAGCCAATTGGCGACTTGGCGGCCAAGCCCACCCCGTCCACCGACCAGGAGATACGAAGCATCGCTACAGAACGTAGCGCGGTTTTGTTCCAATGCGGCGCGGGTTCGAAGCTTTTCACCGGGATCAAACGTGACCACCACTGCACCGACCGGCTTATCGTAACGCATATATTGCAGTGCTTCACTTATTTGCGCCGCGCTGAATGTTTGTGCCGGTCTGAAAGATGCAATACTACCAGTAGTATAGTGCTTGATCATATGTTGTAAAAGCTCCCTATATTCATTACTTCGGCACACTCGAGACCGGTTGATAGCGTGATAGCTACGGTTGGCACGTAGGTTGATTCCGACTTTGCCGTCGTCCGTCAAGTTGACGAGGTTGCCGAACTCAGATAGACACTTACAAGACTCCTCCAGCAAGTCTTGGGAAAGTTCACCGATGACAGCTTCGACGCCTCTGCCAGATGTGCCTCGAGAGACATGTTCAACTAGGTCCAAATCGTGCGAATCCAGCACTTGTTCAGCAGGGATACCAAAAACATCCACCAAATGACGTCTTTGTTCGGGATGGTCGACCGTAGCATAGATCTGTGCCTCAATAACTTGACAATACTGAACAATCGCTATCCCGATGGTACCCTGAATGGCAGACACAACCAGAACTGGGTCGTCTTTTTCAAGATGACAAATACGATCAACGGCGTAGATGGCGCTCGTGTATGCAGCTGTCATGGTGACTGCAGCCTCGTGACTCAAGCTTTGCGGGATCTCGATGCATTGGTCTGCCTGAACACGCGCTTTGTCTGAAATGCAGCCCTCTGAAATAGCGACTACTCTATCTCCGATTTGAGGGCCCCCTAAGCTTACCGAGCGTCCAACTCGACAGACTGTACCCGACACTTCCTGCCCAACAGATAATGTAGCAACATCTTGAGCGTCAGTAAGCAGCTGAGTATTCCACATACTAGTGAAACCCACTGCTCTAGTATCTATCTCGACGTCATTGTCCGCCAATGACGTGTCGTTTCGTTTCATCCATACAAACCTATCAGAACGACCAGATCTTTCGACACTAAGGACGACGGCAGAGGCTTCGGCAGAACTCGAGGCTTCGACTTTCGACAGTAGGTCTGGCATCGATATTGGATACACCCTCCCAATCATGCATTGTCCTTTGAGTATGGCGTACTCAAAGTCAGGACTCAGAACGTCTTGATTTTGACTCTCACACTGAAGACGGAAATACTCAAATATTGGTGCGATGAGTCGCCATGTCTCTGATCGATCAAGACAGTCAATCTCACAGGTAGCCAAAGTCAATTCGAGCTCATTACGTAGCACTCTGGTCAAACCAACTGACTGCGCATATGAGGGGTCCGGGCAGTCAATTTGTGACACACGCTTCAGCCACAATACGCGAGCCTTAGCTGCAGAAATTTCTTGCACAAATGCTTGCAGTTTACTATAGCGTTCCGATGTCATTTCGAGCGTGTATGATCTTGCGAGGTCGAAGCATGCAACAACGTCGTGATTGCTTGGTAAGCTCTCACCGATATTTCTAATGATCAAAGTACATCCCGTGGATTTGAGACTTTCCTCAATGTTTCGGATGAGGGTTTCAGGGCAGGAATCGTCTCGTACAATACATATACCCCTTTGTGGAGCTTTCGCTGTTTCGGCAGCAAGTTTGGATGATCTCAGAAATGGCAGTGACTTGTAAGCAGATTCAACATGTGGTGTGTTGAGGTCTTTTTGCAAGTGTCTCGGCGTAAGACTTTCAGATATACCATGATCTAGGTATATATAGCCATTAGGGCGTAAAATTGTTTCCAGTGCTTGGAGAGTAATACGTTTCCGCAATTTCGAAGGGAGCACAATTAAATCGTACGTGGTTGTTTTGAAGCTCTGCGTGGCCAGATCTTCAGTAAGATCCAAAGACCTGAAGGTGACACCCGGCTGGTCGTGCAGTCGATTTCGGACTTCAGGTGGTGCCGCTGATGATGAATGAGCGAATGTGTACTCAGAAAATAAATGGATCCCGTTGACTGGTGATATAAGGCTCTTCATGACCGTATCTGAAGTTGTCAAATCGGTGTCTCCAATTTGGAGAACATTGAGGCCTGGCCGTGAATGGGCAAAGAGCTTCAAGAGCTCGTGCGGTCGCCCGAGGCCCTTGTCGCACCGATCTTCCAGGCCTGTGGTTTCCAATATTTGTAGTAGCACATCAAAGTGAGGCTTCCAGATAATGGTTGCGGTGCCGTGAGCTTCCTCATCGTAGTTTATACGATCCCTTGGAAGGGCATTGAGTTGCATTTTTTTAATTCGCAGCACCAAATCGCCATTGTCTGCAAAGCCGCTTCCACTTCCAATAATTGTTCCACCCGATGTGATATCACTCGTCGCATGAAACCGCAGGGAGTTTGTCGAGTCAAAAACGTCAATACTTTCGATATTTGTTGGTACATTCATTGAAGATATGTTGCGGCCTAATCCATGGAAGCAGGCAATGCCAAATATTTGAAAAGCGGCGTCGAGCATAGTCGGATGTGTTTGAAGCTCACACTTGGGATCTTGCCAAGTCTGAAAGGCTAGCCCTCGCGCCTTCCGAGCCACGGGACAGCATGTAACTTCCCGTAAGCCACGAAAAAAGGGCCCGTGTTGACCACCCACGCGCGAGTAAGCCCTATACCACTGCTTTGTGTCCAATCTTCTGGGCAATTCCTCATAGTTATAAGGTGCGCTTTTCACTCGAAAGAAACTCCGCGAGCGGACCCATCCGGTACAATGAGTAAGCCAAACGTCACTGCGATAGGAGCTTATAGAAAACCCGAACCAACCATCTTCTATCTCCCTGATCGAGGTAGAGCGTGTCAACGTCGTGACGATCTCGGTGTCTGAGGATTCATCGAGTACCATTGCAGTACCAATGGTTACATGTTTAAGAGAAAACCCGCTCGGGGCTTTGACACCTAGCATTTGTCTGACAGCCTCACCTGCCATCACAATGTAGGCAGCGGCGGGAAAAATAATATCGCCATTGATAACGTGGTCCGCCATCCAGGGTACTTGTTTAACGGAAAGCAAATTTCTCCAAGCAGGCTGCTCGTCAGGAGTCTCTGCAGCACGCAAGCCGAGCAGTGAATGTCTTCTGTACTGCGGGAACTTCCATGCCCTCGTGATGCGAGTCTCAAATAGCAAACTAAAGTCGTGATGCCACGGGTAAGCTGGAAGATTGGGCACGACCTTGGCGGTCCCAGCGGGATCGAGCAAGTTTGTCAAATCCATCTTTACATTCTGGGTATATAATTGGCCAATGGACTTGAGCAAGGTTTCCATTGCATTCTGTTTCCTTACGAGACAAGGCAGGTACAGAGGTGTACAATTTTCATGAGTGAATATCTGCCTCAAAGGCGCCGCCAATGCCGAATGGGGACCAATCTCCAAGAAGACGGCACTGTCGATCGGAGTTTCAGTAGTTCTGCAGTGCCGTATCAAATTTTTGACAGCTGTATAAAACAGAACTGGGCTCTCCAGATTGTTCATCCAATAATTCGCATCCGTCACATGCTCCACGGTCATTTTTTTACCAGTAGTGGTGGAGAAAAGCATACAGCGCTGATTGCTTGCACGCATGGCGGAAAAAAGATATGACGAGGCGGACGAAGCGTACATGGAGCTCACTTCCTTCATATGAGCAGAATGATAGGCCTTATCAACGTTCAGGCGTCGCGCAAATGCATCGGGACGAGCTCGCTTCAGAGTCGCGATGACAGCATCCACCTGTTCGGAATCACCTGATATCGTCACATTGTAGGGCGAATTCTCGCATGCTATGCCAACGCCGGGAGGGAGGAAAGCCTCTGTTACCGACCGCTCGAGACCAATTGCAGCCATTGCACCCTTCTGTTTTATCCTGTCACTCCAGGCACCGCGAAGATACGCAACTATGATACCTTCGGCGGCCGTAAGCTTCCCAGCGGCATATGCAGCCGCAACCTCACCGGATGAATGTCCTATGACGGCAGAGGGCCGTAAACCCATATCGGCAAGAAGGTCCACGAGTGCAATCTGCACCGCTGTGCATAATGGCTGAGAGAACCTAGCTTGATAGACACGGCTATGATCTGGCGGCTTAGAAAGCTCCTCCATAATCTGCCAGTCGGGGGGGTCCGGAAGGGTCTGGAGGATCTCGTCCAAGCTTCGTATGGTAGCGGCAAATATTTGGTTAGTGTGGATGAGTTGAGCTCCCATTTGAGGATATTGTGCTCCTTGTCCTGTGAATATCATGAAAACTGCCGGTGAATCTCTAGGCGCCTTGACAACAGGGAATACTGATCGCTCCTTGCCTTTCTCCCAGATACTAAATGAGCGATATGGCAAAGACGTCCTTCGAAGACCCAGAGTGTATGCCACATCCACGATTTCTACATGTTGCGACTCACGCGACTCCAAAAATGTTGACATACCGTGTGCTTGACGCTTGGTCGATGCTGCGGTGTTGCCCGACCACAGCAGTACCGAATAATTTGGCGGCGCCTGTGAGGTCGCGGCTGCCGCACACACATAGCCTCTTGATGAGTCTAAGACTACATGCGCATTCGAACCACCAATCCCAAATGAATTCACTGACACTCTTTCAGCCCTATCTTCTGGCCACGGCGTAGGCTCTATGGGCACTTCGAGCCCATTCATGTCAAAACATATTTTTGGGTTTGGTGTGATAAATTTGATATTTGGGGGGATTATCTGGCGCTCCAGGGCTAGCACCGCCTTGATCAGTGAGGTCAAACCCGAGGCACCCTCTGAGTGACCAATATTTGGCTTGACTGAGCCAATGTAAATACCGTGTTCGCCGAACAAGCTGGCAATAGCCGAGGTCTCGACAATATCACCAACTCGAGTACCCGTTCCATGGCATTCGAAAAAGCCAGTTTGGGACATGTCACTCACGCCGGCATTCTGGTATGCTTTTTTTATGAGGGCGATCTGCATAGCAACGCTCGGTGAGGTGAGGCCAATGGTGCGTCCGTCTGAGTTAGCCGCTGTGCCACGAATAACGGCTCGGATTGGATTTCTGTCTCGGATCGCGTCGTCAAGTCGTTTGATATAAACGACATTGACTGCCTCACCGCGAGCGTATCCATCAGCATCGGCATCAAACGTCTTGCATGAAGCTGTGGGCGACAAGACGCCGTCTTCGGTTAGATCGAGCGTCATGGTCGGAGTCAGTATCAGATTCGCGCTGGCGACAACAGCCCCGCTGCAGTCGCCGAAGCGTAAGGCCTGACAGGCGTGGTGCAAGCTGACGAGAGAGGATGAGCACGCTGTGCTGATGGTCATCGTCGGACCCCTAAGATCGAACTCATAAGATATGCGGTTGGAGAGCAAAAAATCCCCATGACCACTCATTTTATACATTCCATGAGCCTGTATGTCGCGGGATAGCTGCTCTGCCCAGTCTTTAGTAAATGAGCCAACCCAGCAACCAATGTCGCGACCACGGTAGTTGCATTCACCAGCGCTTTCAAAGCATTCATGTACAAGCTCCAGCAGCAGACGCATCTGCGGGTCGAGTCTTTCGAGAGCCTGTTTAGGTAGTGCGAAAAAAGACGTATCTAGAGCACCAATATCGACGGAAGAATCGTCAAGAAAGTAGCCCTCCGAACTGCGAGCATGGCCAGACCTCTGTGTTTCGGAGTGAAACTTGTCTGCGCTGTATCTACTCGCCGGAATCTGCGCCCTCGCGTCTCTCTTGTCTATAAGAAAGTTCCAGAAGTCTTCCGGGTTTGAGATGCCACCGGGAAGCCTCAGGGCCATACCGCATATCGCAAAGCATGTCTCATTGACGCCGGCCTCTTGTGAGCTTGCTTGATGAATCTGGAAAAAAATGGCTTAGCACTCGAAAATAACATGTTTTACAGCCAGCTAGTATCGCACGCCTACATCCGACACATGGTGATTGTATAACAATGGCGACATTCTCGGTATATGAAGATGTCTAGTTCAAGGTAGAGGAAAACTTGAAGTATTTCGATGTAGGTGAAATGCGTTTGTCCTCTGCCTATGATCTTCCGCCACACCGAGGGCCCAATTTGCGGCAGCATTACTCACCTTTGGCCGAACCAGGCTCGCCGACGGCACGCTCTTGCCTACGGCCACAGCACAAGACATGGAGACGATCCGGAATGCATCTCGCTGCCTCGGTCAAAAGAATAGCTCACAGCAGCATGGGATGAGAATTATGGAGCAGCCATCCTGGATATCAGCCAGCCACCATTAGCTCACAAAGTCTCGGTCAGCGCCCATTTCAAAAGGAACGGTTCTCGAATCCTTTCCTGTACAACTGACCTATGTAACTTGACCCTGATGCGGGCCCTTGAGCGGCCAATGAGAGCTGCATCCATATCTCGCTATCGCGGGACTCGTCCGTCAACCTGATTGCGCACCACGGGCTCATCGGGATGTGACGTGCGGGTCAGAACACGTACCACAAGAACGTCAGTATTTAGTATCAAAAAGGCACTAAAAGGACTAGGTAACGGTAAATGTTGAGTGTCGAGGTTGTATCCTGCCGAGCGCTGGGGAAATTTCGGAGACGTAAAAACGCGCAGTGGCCAGTGGTCTGACTGCTTGAGGAGAACCTTTCTAGCTATCACTATGTACTACCAAACTTTTGAGCATTGCTATGTCTTCGCCCTTTCCCAATTGGGTAAGGCTGTCCTGGTCCGCGCGAGCAGCACGGCTAACGATTCATGGACCAATTCCCGACTAGGAATATGCCGAACATCCTTGGATAACCAATGATAACTCAAGCCACTGACCATGAGCTGTGAATTCGATGGCGATTCGCCTGATCCTGGAATCTAAGCGAACATCTAGGTGGTCCCTATCTATGTACAGATTACGGACATAGCAGCTCGCGACTCGAGAGGCGTGCCGAGATGGCGTGAAGTTGTTGTCGCAGGGCGGACAAAATTCCACTTCTGTCGGGCCAAAAAGTATTTAAGTCACCAGGCTTCCCATTTGGAACTCCACTACGGATGGTAGATTCATTCCCAGCTGGGCAGAGCTAGTCTTCCCCGCGAAGTCAATGTTCGACGATACATAGACGCCATGGACCGATTGCGGCCCACGCCGCGTACATGCGTCTCCCGAGCAGAACAAGGAATATCGGACACCGGCCGGAAAGGTTTTATAAACACACAAGTGTCAAGGTAGATAGCACCAATATAATAAAACTTTCGTGGATTAATCAACAAACGTATGCTAGCTTCGGAGGGCTACATTATAGGCTAGGGGCTCCTACAACCTCTACTAACGAGGCAGATCAGCTTCATCAATCCCTTATTAGGCATATTCTATATTCCTAGACAAATCCAACCAACAGACTCCCCGCCACCTCGGGAAGCGGCACATGCTATTCTAAGCATGCTCCGGTGAGGCATTCGACGTATTCTCACATACATATGCCGTGCGGGCTCGTGTGGATGCAATATTGCCAGTCAGGCTGGGGTCGACCGTGACCACTCCACAACTGGTCTAAGCTTTGTTCGTTCGCTTATTTGGGAATATACAACTAGGATGAGCGCTAACTAAACACCTTTTGAAATCAACAACGAATTTCATTATACAGCAATAATCGCTGCAGTTTACCGCTACAAGTGCTGTAGTGCAACGCGGCCACGACAGCCAGCCGGTGCTGTGGGGGCGTAGCAGGAGAAGTTTCTTCCCTCTTCAATATTGGCAGACATCTACGTAGATCTCCACCCCTCCTCCACAGTCTCTGACTAGATGAACCGCCAATGTTGTCATGAAACATACTGATGTGCTCGCTCGTACATTCATCGATACGCAGATTAAGCTCGAATGGGGATCGGGGACGAGAAGAAAGATAGGGAGAAGTACATACGTACTCGACGCTATATACGCATTGCAATAACCACTTTATCTAGACTCGTTCGTTATCGACCTAATTATGTATGCTGCTCGTATAGGTTTGCAACACCCACGTCATTCGCTTCTTGATAACATGAAACTCCCTGATGACAGATACTTTATAGACATTTCCGACATTATCATACCTCTCACTGGTCTGCATCGGATTCAACCACGGGCCCGTTGTATTCGCGATGACCCCACACCATGTAATAAGACATGCTAAAAAGGATGACGCCCCCAACGACCACGCAGCTGTAGTTCATTGAAGTAGCTTGCGCCTTGTAGTCAGTGGGCCAGAAACTGAAGAACCATACAACAATAAGATACACAATGGCAGCGGCATTGTTCAATATGCCCCAGATACCTGGAATGTGCCAGGGGCCCCAAACCAGCTCTGCACCGGTCGTGTTGGCCAGCGCAGGCAGACTGTCATGCAGATCTGGCAGCGTAAATCCGGAAGTGCAGCGGCGGTAAAGTAGCAGCGACGCTGCCATAAGATAGGATGAATATAGGCCGGAAATGCCGATTCCGACAATGTTGCTAAAAGCAGCCGTGGAGCCGAGTACTATGAGGGTTATGAGGGCGGAGACGATGGCTGTAACACCAACGGTCCACACTGGAATCGAGGTACGCGAGCTGACGCGGGATAGGACAGACCAGAAGGGCATGGCGCGGTCACGGGCAAAAGACCACATAACGCGCGAAGTCGAAGCAAAGAGACCGACGGACCCGCAGCAGCCGAGAACGACAATGACGGCGGCCATGCAGGTTGCCCCTGCTTTGGATCTAGTTGCATTATAAAAAATCTCAATAGCAGGGTAACCAGTCGTCGTGGCAGCTGCAGCGTCTGGATTGCCGATACAAAAGACCATTGCGATGACCATGGCAAACCCAGTCGCGCCATTAATCAGGACCGTAGCGAGTACAGCTCGGGGTACAACAACAACGGCATTGTGCGTTTCTTCAACCATGTGAAAAGCAGCATCGGCACCTGAATACTGTAAGTATTGGGGGAATACATGCTGCCAAAACAGCTTGATAATTGGGGAGAAAGATACCAGCAAATGTGAAGGCGTTTCCAATCAAGCCAACCAGAAATGAAATCCCGAGCGACGGGAAATTGCCGCCATTAGCAAAGGATCCAAATACGTCGGCAGCAGACGAATGCGGCGCCATGACTACCATGGGTATGATGACGGCAAAAAAACCAACAATATGCAGGATGAGAATCAAGGCTTCAAATCCGGCGAGAACTGAGCCAACAAATACGTTTATGAAAACACACCAGACAATAATTGCAAACATAAGGAGAACAGCGTGGTAGGGCACCAGAGAGTAGGCCGGGTTGTTGAGATTGATGAGCCCCTGCAGTAATGTCGCTGCAAGATAGACAACAGAGGTGAGCGAACCAACCCAGCCGGCTACGCAGAGCCAGCCCGTCATGTAGCTGAGAAAACGGGCACAAGATCTCGGGGCGAGCATGGCCACCCAGTGATACTGGCCACCCGAGGTTGGTGCCATGGAGGCTAGCTCAGAGAGAGAAGCAAAGACGCAAAAGTTGCCAAGCCATGCGATGAGAAAGCTGTAAACAACACCCGATGCCCCGCCATTCTTAAAGGGCTGCGAAAAAAGCACAGTAGACCCTTCCCAGGTTATGAGAACTGTGCAGCTAAAGCCAAGAATTGCCATCGAACCGAAATTTCGCTGTGTCAAGGTCATTAGTTTTATGATCCTGCAACACTTGACGTGCGATATACAATGTAGCGAGCGTCGTCGGCTGGCAGACACACATACCTTGAGAACTTGTTTCTTGCCGAGACGTGCAAGCTGCTCGGCATCACCATTTTCGGAACGCTGGGCAGCCTTACCGAGAGAGCCTCTACGCTCATGGAAGCCATCATTCTTGCAATCATGGTCGCGTAGTGTGTCAAGCTCGATCGGCGGGGTGATCTCGTTGCTCCGACGCGCGGCTGTCATGTTGGCTTGTCGTAGGCCAAAAACACGATCTTCCAGCTTGATTCTAAGCAGCCACGCCAGAAAATGCAGGTAGACCAAGAGCAAAGTCTTGGGCCGAGCAGACGGCAACGGCTGCGTATGCTATAAGAAGCGGAAGCAAAGTTCTTCCTAATCTCCACGTGAAGAAAACGAAGGAATAGGTTGGATTTGAAGATGCGGGCCAAAGATTTCTATGCAGAAAGAAAAAGGAAGGGAGAGACTTGAGATGTCTTT
The DNA here is from genome assembly GCA_018831755.1 of Niveomyces coronatus. Lineage (NCBI taxonomy): Eukaryota > Fungi > Ascomycota > Sordariomycetes > Hypocreales > Cordycipitaceae > Niveomyces > Niveomyces coronatus. Next base: position 46,851 of record JAFEME010000104.1, on the reverse strand, counting down.
CGTAAGTTCTCATTTCAGGGGTCGAATGAATATGGAGCTGGGCTTCCACGTTTCGTCCCTGTCAGTCCTCTCGAGGCACCATGGTTGTATTACACGTTGCCATCTGCCGTTCGCAACTCTTGGTTCCGAAGTCCGCTAACCATGTATGCAAAAAAAAAACACATTACAAAGTCCTCAATTCAGCTAGTCATTCCCCTCCACACTTCTTTTTCAATATTCCTTCAGCAAGCGGAGCCCGAGTGGGGGCTTTACCTCAGTCCTCTCGATGAGGCGCCTGCGGGAATCGGGATGGCTTTTGTTCATTTTGTCTGGAGAGTAGCTTCGGCCGCTAGTGACGGGGTGGCACCGGTGGCTTCAGATCAGCTTTGGCTTTTCTAAGTTCCCTACTACACTCTAATCAGTTACTATAGAGGACGACCCCCACTAACGACACTTCGGAGCACGACAACTCAAGATGCAGTACATAGTAGGCACCTGCAATGAGAGGAATAACAAGGTGGATACGAACTGGGGATGATGTGAGCCACGAGTCAAGGGGGTCGACTTGGGGAAAAGATGATAAGACGATACATCAGAAGTATGATTTCTAGCCGAGTGTAGTAATAACGCTATGGCTAAATTGTCCGGTCGGGATCGTCAGCCTCTCTGCTTGCATCCTAGTCGTAGGGGGTCGGTTCAGTTCGGGCGCGTCATTTTCTCGCTTCGTCGCTCGGTGGAATTGCCTCGGACCCGGAACATGCTCTTTTCCAGTCAAAGTCCCTTCGCCTCAGCTTAGGACTCAGGTATGAAACCCCTGCAAACAATCACAACATAATAAGGATGATATCTAGCCTGCCAGTGGCGTACTGTCGCTTCTCGCATAGTGCGTGAGACATGTACTGTACGTTCTAGCTAGAATCCAGCAAAGGGCCCCCAACCAGAGACCCCAAAGCAAAGTTGTCAGTCAACAAGAGTGGAGAGACGTAGAGACTACTGTCAGGTACCAACCAAGCCAATTCATTCTGTGGCAAATAAATTAGAATGAACTTGCCTACTACTTCTTCTCGGCAAGATCCTACAGTTAGAATGGCCGCGCATGCTTTGCTGACGGCGCACGTTAACCCCCTGGCCTAAAACACTTTTTTTCCAGTTTCGCATCTATTCTTTTTTTTTTTCAACTTCTAATCTTTTCGCTCGTTACAACGCGAAGTCATATTGACTACAGATAAATGTTATTTTAATTTATCTTTCATGGCACAAAACGACCGTCTCGTCACATCTGTGTTTTCTAACAACACAAACATCGTGATTGAGCTTTACGACTTCTGAAACTTGGGTGCGCACAAGCATGAGCCAACCACCAGCGCCGACGATGCCGGCCGGTCACTTTGTGACCGACAACGATAAGTCACCACTGATCGAAGTCGTTACGTGGTTCATGTTTTCTATGGCTGCTTTGGCTGTGACCGCCCGCATCGGCACCAAGCTTGAGCAGCTCGGCAAGCTTATTGTGGAAGATTATGCGGTTCTGTGTTCTCTTGTACGCCCCCATGGGCATTACGATACATTGCCATGCCTTCAATCAACAATTACTATCTTATTCTAACGCATTTGGAACATGTAGGCTTTCGCGCTTGGTCAATCGATCGCCATAGTGAGGCAATGCTCGAGCGGACTCGGGAAGCACATTACCACATTAAGCGAAAGCAATAAGTCCAATTTCATGAAAGCGAGCTATACGGCCGACATCCTTTTCATCGTTGGGCACGGATTGGCCAAAATTTCATTCATGGAGACTGGAGTGCCAATTCTCTTAGGCAAGAACAGTAAAATACTTCGCAGTCTACAAGCCATTTCAGCAGCGTGGGCAATCTCAGCCGTTTTCATCACTGCATTTCAATGCGGTGTTCCATCACCATGGGATTATTTCACCCAGAAATGTATAGACAGAGTAAATATCGCCATGACAATTTGCTATTGTAGCCTTCGAGGTCAAAGTACGAAAGCTAATGGTTGACAGACTGCCTTTTGGATATACTTCGCCGCTATCAATCTCATGACCGATGTTGCAGCTACAGCAGTAATGCTGGAAAGTTTCATCCACATTCAAGTCGTATGGAGCAAAAAAGCATTGATCATGGGAGTCTTTGGGTGTCGGCTACTGTGAGTGCACCTCTTACAGATATGATGTAATACAACTAAGACTTTGCACAACAGAATGTTACCCGCCATTATTGTGCAGATTCACTACACAAATCGAGCTGTTATGACGTCTAGCGATCCATCCTTCGACTCATGGCGAATACCGATCATCATTGCTATTGTACAAAGTCTAAGCATAATCACGGCATGCATACCCATATTGAAACCTTTTATTGACAGTCTCGAGTCTGGACACTTAGGTGGTGATGACTTACGACGGCGAGGTAAGTCCACTGGCGAGTACAGCAGCCAAAACAATGTCAGTGGAAGCCGTAGCTCGCGACGAAATGCTGCGAAACAGGTCATGGCTACACCAGTACGCTCCAAGGATCGGGAAACGACGACAGACTTGGAGCAGTCGAAGGCGGGTATGCCTGCAGGATACACGGTTACAGCAGCAGAGCACGAGGCAACAGGATCCTGGGACGGGCAGAGCGCAACCAGCCAGCGCGGCCTGATCCAAATGACAAGGACATGGAAGGTCGAAGTGGATGACCAATCTCGCCAAATGGCCGCTGTGCAGCCTGTCATGCCGGGGCAGCGCCAGTGATGACAATTTGGGATGTAAAACTTGTACATAAACCGGCGTTGTAAGCGGATCTTTGTTGACAGGTGCTACCTGAGGCTTTTCGGGATGAACGCCTACGTTTGATGAATTTAATTTCTAGTTATGGTATGCATTGCTAGGACGCTCTTTTCCTTTTCGTAAGGCAATGCTACCTCGTATTCCAGATTTCGAATAATGCATGGTAGAACTTGCGTCCATCAGGACCCCTGCGAGGAACTCGACGAGGCCTCGAACTCGACTGCTCGCTTTCTAGTCGATTATGCCTTGCACCGGCAAGCGGGTCACAAGTTAGCCGGCCACTGGACGCAAAGTGAAAAAAGAGTCTTAAAAATGTCTTTTGTAGTTGTCATTTGCTATGAAGGATTAAAGAGAATGTGTATGTAGTAGTTATTAAAACAAACAAAAAATGGTATCTATTCTAGCATTTTACTCACAATGCTACTGTTATACATATGCTTTAAACGTGGCCATCGAAAGTGTAGACCGTCGTCGTATGCTCTGTACCACGGTACGCTCGACTAGTTCAGAAAACTACAACATCAATGTGGCATACTTTTTTTTAGGACAAACTTTGTGTACCTAGCTAAATGGGTACACTATGGAACTGTGCTATCGAATAGTTGTAGGGGTTGCTTTTGTGGCTCACCTTAGATACGACGCAGCTGTTTCGAGAGTGATGCAGACTTCGGCAATCAGGTGAGGACGCAATCACTATCAACCGCGGTGGTGTGGTGTACGCTCCGGAAACCCGACAGCACTCATATCTTTGATACAGGAGTTGCAGGGGTTACGACCGCTGGAAAGATTAGTCAGGTCACCACAACTTTTGGAAGTTAAAGGGTTTGGAAGATGACCAGCAAACCTTTACATAAATTTCGCAGAGTAATATGATTAATCCCATGCTTCAATCAAACATTGATGGTTCGCCTCATCGAAGCATTGCTCGCCCTGGTAGGCAGAAGCGAGATTACTGAGAGTACTAATGCACCGTAATGCTTTTTTGTGGAACCCCTTAATCACTATCCCGTGTCAATATTTGATTATAAATTGCGAATGCCTGCATGTACCCCGGCCGCCCTTTCACAGAACGATGTCTAATATCTTCCAGCCAGACACCGCGAATCATTGACACCAGAATCGATTCAGAATGAGCTATACATTGCTCGATGTAGAGTTCAACTCCGACTGGGAGGATGTTATAAGGTGCGAATGGGATGCCTATGAAAATCCATTACATCCCGTCTTTCGATTGTTCGCGCCTGTCTTGGGAACTGGCCCAGACGCGCGAGAAGAAGCCGTTCGAGAGTGTACCACGCGACAACTCGAGTGGCACCGAGCTGACCCGACATCTCGCTGGATAAAAGTAGTTGACGAGCATGGGCACGTCGTCGCTGGAGCGACCTGGCACATCTATGAAACTGTTCCATCGGCTGAGGAACCGGATGCGTATTGGTTTCCCGAAGGCGAGCAGCGAGAATACATTAACGGCTGTTTCAAAACGTTTGACAAGCCTCGAGCGGATATGGCTACGAAACCTCATATTTGTAAGTTGACTTATGCCCCGCCTCGTACAAGGAGTAAGGCCACGGTATAGAGCCATGAATTTCGGAGAAAATGTAAATATTGAGATTCGGATATCACAGATCTATTCAATATATTCACCCATCCCAGCCATCGACGCAAGGGTGTTGCCGACTTGATGATGAGCTGGGGCGTGAAGAAAGCAGACGAAATGGGCCTGGAGATGTGGCTTGACTCCACGACCATGGCAATTCCAGTCTACAAAAAACACGGATTCGTGCTATGGTTCGAGAATCGGGTCAAGCCAGCCCAGCCAAAGACAACCCCTGGGTCCGCCTGGGTTATGATGGACAAAGAATTACAACCAATAATCATGTCACCCATGTGGCGGCCCATCGGGGGCAAATACATACCAGGCGAGACTATCACGCCGTGGGATGAACAGAAAAAATTTAATTAGTTGAAAATTTAGAGACTTCAGGAGCTCCCTCAGGGGTTATTCACATATATTCAAGCGGCATTCCCATTCATTTGCGAGCACTGTGAATCTGCCACGATCTTGTGCAATGTTTCAAGTATTAATTCTATGAGAAGGCACAAAAAGGCGGCCAAGCCTGAGAACAAAACAATAATTACACACAATGCTGAGCCACAAACGACTGGAGGGAAACTGAGGAACTGACATATGACACCTGAAAGTCGAATCGTTAAAATAACTTGAAATAAGTGACCGAGGCGGCATTGGTCGAGAAGGTCTACCGGATTTACAGCAACTTGTAGGTGGTGGATTTAGTGGCCTGACTTACCCCTAGGTACGGCGAACGCGACTTAGTACAGTAGCTAGGCCTTGAGTAATAAACTACCAACAGTATGTAACCAGTATGATCTACTACTAGGCACTAGGCAGTCATCACTACTGCACTTGCCCCTGTCGCACGATGCTTTGGGGTCCACAGATTGGAGCCTCTCGGGAGCTCCCCAAAAGGGGTAGCTACCGCGTCATATCGGGCGTGCGGCCACCTTCCCTCATAAACGGACAATGTCCGGCTCATTCAATTCGCTAAATTGTACCAGTTGACCTAACTAGCTGCCACCCTGGAAAGATAAATGGGGTAATTAGTATTGCCGGATTACAGGTCAGTCCGTCGATGCAGACGGGTGGCACGGCGCCATCATGATAGGGTGGATGGCAACCACGCCACCGTGCTAGGATGCGATGCGCTTCTTTCCTGCGCCATTTTTTCTCTAGCTCGTAGAGATGAGTAACACCAGAGTGGGGGTAGCTGATACTCGGACGTCAAAACGAACCTCAGAGGAAGACTAGCTGATGCAACAGAGTGCCGGTTCGCTTTACGGAAACAATGGGCAGGAGTTCCCTTCCGCTGAGGCTTGAGCTAGCATAAGATGCTAACCAGGACTGCAGACGTATGAATGCAGCTGGCTAGGATGAATATACTTATGGCCTCCAGCAGTTGGCGGCATCGAAAGATTGCCGGCAAAAAATAGGCGTTGTGACGAACAAATCGGACTCTACGGACGCTGAAGTGTCAGGTCAGAGCAGATTGTGACGCAATAAGCGAAGGCCGACTCGGTGCATTTCAGTAGAGCCCGGTGTGGCCTATTCTCTCGTTTGAGTCGCCTTTGGAGTTGCCGAACTTCGGCACGAAACCGTCTACAATCGCGTTCCTTTGCACAGTTCGGTGAAAAGTTCCCTCTCAGCCTTGATTCAACCGCAAGCCTCCGCGTCTGCTCCAAGCTTTCCTTGGTCGAAGATCCAATCGAGCAATATCAGGGGTGACCCTCAAGATGCAACGCACAAATCCCAACAGCGGCCTTGAAAAAAGCCTGCAGGGCATCATAGACGGCAAACGCGAGCGCGGGTGGCTGTTCGAACCGCCGGCGCCAGGCAATCTCGATGGCGTTGTTGACTTTGGCTCACTCGACACGCTGGACCTCTCAACATCCCGTGTGCTCGGGCGAGCGTTTCTCGAGGAGGTCGAGCGACATCCTGATTTTGTGCTTGGCGCTCGCGCCGTGCGCTTATCCGAGGGCACAACAGACTATCTCCTACACCTCGAAGATCGCGTAGCTAAGTATCACGGAGCGGACGCGGCACTCATTTTCCACACGGGATACGATGCCAATGTCGCCGTTTTCTCGGCAGTGCCGCGACGAGGCGACGTTGTACTCGCCGACGAGTTTGTCCACGCGAGTATCCGTCAAGGCTTGCGTCACGGCAAGGCTGCTGACGCAGTGCACTTTTTCGCCCACAACAGCGTCGAGGATATGGTATGCAAGCTACGCGAGGTGGTGAGAAGCAACGACGACATTGGGACCGGACAAAGCCTGGTTTTTCTAGCTGTAGAATCATTTTACAGTATGGACGGCGACGTGGTGCCGCTGCAGGAGATGATTTCGGCGTTGAAACATGAATTACCGCATAGAAATCACGTCGTCTTTGTCGACGAGGCACACTCGAGCGGTCTGCTAGGCCCGCAGGGCTCGGGACTTGTTTGCCATTTAGGACTAGAAAAGGAGTGCGATATTCGAATGCACTCGTTCGGCAAGGCCCATGGGACATCTGGCGGTCAGTTATACATTGAGAACCCTCTGATTCACATCCACATGGAACTAAACATTTTAATGGGCAATCGGTATAGGAGCCGTGCTAGGTAGTAAGCTCTGCAAGCAGGCTTTGATCAATTCTGTCGGCAGCGTCATATTCTCCACAGCACCTACGTTTGTCGTGTTGGCCTCGATACAGGCCAGCTATGATATACTAGCCAGCCATGAAGGCTTGCAGGTAAGCTGCTGCAACCCATGGCGTTGTGTACTGGTTTGCAAATCGGCGCATGCTTAGTTACCACATTACAGCGCAGAAAACGTCTCACCGACAATATTGAGCTATTTTATAAAACGCTAAAGTCACATCCTTCGTGGGAAGAGTGTTCCCAGCGTCGCATAGTGTCGACACTAACACTATCCGAGAGGGATGTTATCAAGTCGCCTGTTGTCCCTATCATCACGCAATCGGGTGAGGCAGTCAAGCTTGCCGACTACATCACTGCGAGGAAATTTCGCGTTCTCGTTGTGCATTATCCCGTTGTGCCGAAGGAAAGAGAGCGCGTGAGAGTCAGCATCCACAGCGACCACAGCCGAGAGCAGATTAAACACATGTGTAATGTTATCATGGAATGGGCCCAAGGTAAGCTAGAAAGACATTAGATTTAGTTTACCCGATGCATTTAGTAATGTAAGCAAAGTGTTACGAAGCTGGAAGTAATTTGCGCGCACACCAGGGTAATTCTACATAAGTTTCATGTGCTCACGCCGTGGATGAAAACAGATTGAGACGCCCACCATCTACGACCATAGTCAGCCCATTGCAATAACCACCTGCTGGAGAAGCAAGATACAATATGGCTCCTGCCATGTCCTCTTCTTCGCCGAGCCTGCCAATTGGAACTACATCACGAGGCGCCGAATAGCTGCCGTCGCTTTTCTTGAGGCTCTCAATCACCGTGTCCGTCATTTCGCTCGGAAACACTATATAATAGTCAGTCAGAACCAATGCCATCCGGCAGAAAGAAGGAAAAGGCGAAGGATGGGATACGAACACCCTGGTGCGATGGAATTGGATCTATGTATCGGGATTTCAGTCAGCGGTGGACTAACTCAAGTTTTCTACTTCGTTTTTCTTTCCACCAGATTCAAGCTCAAGTACCTTATGCCTCATTGGGGGAGGTATATGCTTAGCTGCTTGACGAGCTGCGACGCGGAAGCCTTAGACAGGCCGTAGGCAGAGGCGCCCCAGGGCATCTCCTTGATAAATGACGAAATAGATGTCGTAACGATCACTTGTGAAGACTGTGTGACATTGGCTCGCTTGTTGCCAAGATCTAACAACGGCAAAAATGCCATAGTCATTGTCCAGACAGCGGTAACATTGACGGCAAATGTTCGCGTGAATTCTTCCGGGTCGAGGCCGTCGTGATTACGTCGCACAAATTCATTCAGTGTCATATCGTCGGTTATTTCGCCGGTCGCCGGCCCTGAGCTACCAGCATTGCATACTAGGAGATTCAGGTAACCAAGGTCCCGCCTCACATAGGTCTCGACCCTCGCGATGTCCTCCTTGGACGTAATATCGCACTGGAGCGGCACAATAAAACTCCCACTGTCGTCGAGCGATGCGGCGACAGCCTGTAGCTTATCCAAGCGACGTCCAGCGATGTAGACCTTGCTCGCGCCATTGTACAGCAAAGCTTTCGTATACATGAGACCAATCCCAGTACCGCCGCCAGTGACGAGCGCGGTCAGACCTTTGACGTTGAAGAGCGAGGCAACGCTGAGGGCATGATGGCTACCTTCACCGGTCATTGTGGCCAGTTGATGATAGTGGTAGAAAGACAGGTAAGCTCAATTCGAATGGGGGGTCAAAATAATCTGACTAGAGAGCACCACAGACCCTACAGTACGGTACTAATCAAGGATCATCAGCAAACATTCAGATAGCACTATAATAAATTCCATGAGCAAAGCTCCAGTTAGAGAGTTAGCCACAGTGGCTCTAGTGAGACCCCCACAGGTCATTACAGTACGTCGCGCGAAAAGCTACTCAACTAGTATGTACCGAAAAATGGTCACTCTTTCATTCATAATAGTGAGCTGCCTTCGACGCATACCTGACAGGTCATTTATATTTATTCTTGTCTGGAGTAGGTTAGTTCAGTCAAAATGGACGATGTCCTGGTCACAGTGCACTGTCGGCTCAATAATACCCAAGGCATGTTGGTAACAAGAGGGCCAACAGAGCCGTAGCAGATTCTTGCACCAGCGAATGAAGCATGGAATGCATCAAGACGAAAAAAAAAACAAGCATGATGTGTCAAGACGGCTGAAAAACAATTGCTGTCGGGTGTGCTCCAAGGATGGGTCGCGTTGGGTTAGGGTTATTCAGCATCAACTGTCGCTTTCTCGTCCTACCCTATTCTTACACTTCTAATAACAAGGGGCATATATTAGAAAGGATCGTCTCTACTTGCTACCACGATGCCACGCAAGTCATAGTTGGATTGAGAAGACAAAGCGCTCTTCGATATCGATATTCTACGCCATTAAAAGCCGCAGCGTTGCAATGAGTATGTTAAAGGCTCGATTTGTGCATATCATAATGGTGGCTCGCAGTTGCTGGTCATCGTATCGAAGAGGCCTAGTTCTGATGGGCGTTGGGGTCGGTTTTAATATAGAACACCGCTCGCAGCCTGTTTAGATGCCCAGCCCGTGCGTCATTGACGGTCCGAAGATGACGATGTGAGATGGAAAGTAGATAAACGTATCATGTGGTCTGAGAAAAATGTGTTTCCGTACATGTAAAAGGTTTGATTTCACGGTGTGGCTATCCCTGGATTTTGCTGGCGTTGATGCTTCTTTTACAAAGAGATGGGGCATTGGGCAAACTAGAGCATCGACTCGGTATAACTACGGCTCTCCCAGAGACTCCATCAGGATTTACTTGTATGTAGGCCGCGGCGAAAATCACTACGGAGAAGTGAGGGCACAGAAGTCGCCATATGCAAGGCACTTGCCATCCATTGTTTGACCACGGCAGCAAGGCTCACGACGAACCATGCGAGGCACCGGCGTTGAGTGTGTGGTAGGGATAACATCTCAGTCACATATTAGTCAGAAATGCGGGACCTTCTGTGCGAAAACGAAGCACATATCAATTGCGCTTCTGTCACAATTGAGAATATGGACAGGTGAGTAAACCAGAATGTCCTAGAGGCCACCCATTTTCTGACTATAGTCAGACCCGAATGGTAAGGCGCATAGTGCATAGGTAGGCACTATGTGTATTTGTAACGTGGTCGTCTAGAGCTGAAGGTGCTGACGGGATGCGTGGTGTTAGCCAGCCTGTTTCATCAGGTAGAAAATTGAAAATAGCACGAACGCACACTCGCGACAAACGGGCTACCCTAGTGATGCCGACCAGTCACTAATAATTTGGTAGGCGGACGCATTTTATAGCACTCTGAGCCATTTTGGGTTCTTCTTAGCTTAGGACATAATGATCTTGTTCTGGGTTTTCTTTGTTCTCTTTTAACATCTTCCCGGCGTGTTAAATTTGTTGGTGCTGGTCGGGCAATGCTTTGTTACGCCCAAACATCTAACAAGCATGACCCACTGCGCCGCGGAAAATTATGTGGGGTATGATGGCAGTATTGTGTTGTCGCGCAGATTTAATGCCGAGGTGTAGAAATACAAGCAGGACGGACAGCACGAAGAACGAGAACCATAAAAAGAGAGATAAACACGAAACACTAGCATCATCATTGCATTATAGGGTGCGGCATGAGCTACACTCCACGTACACGCACTAGCTCTTTAACTACCTCGAAGCGCTCGTTTTTGTGATGTCGCCTGTCAATCCCGCGCTGAGCAATGCTGCTTCCGTTGGCAGTCAAACTTCCCGGAGTCGATTTTTTCTCAATAATGCTTCGACAACGCATCCTGTATTCTTTACGAGACACTTGTATCAATTGCCACTGGAACCGACGCAGCACCAGCTCAGCAGTCCGGTAGCGCATGGTTACGTCTATCGAGGCAGTAATAGGAAAACAGCCGAGGCCAGAACGCTGCCGCGATTATAGAGTGACTGATCTCTTCAGATACGGCACGCAATCACTCCAGCGCAAGCACGCACGTTGTGGCAGGTTGCTTGTGCAAAATCATGACGGATGAAAAGGAACCAAATTGTTGACCTGAGGGCTGCGCCAAATATTAAGCGAGCCTGGGTCGAAAGGCACTGGCGCTTCAAGTTGTGGCGATTGCTGTACTATACGCTCGGGACAATGTATGAATAGACATTTCTCATGGAGATACCCGTCGTTATCGAGGTGGCTCAGTATTTGATGGAAAAGACAAGAATGAGGACAATGATGATCACCACCAGACCTAGCAGACCCATGAGCTTGATGTTCTTCCACCACATGTCTCGCTTTAGCCCGCGGCTGCGAACCCTAAATTCGCGAGAGCTGCCACCCAAGCGATCGGTTTTGTCTACTAGTAAATCCAAGCGCTCGCCGCGTTCCAGCAAACTCTCGATATTCTTGGTCATAATGCCTCGGACATCGTCAATCTCTCGTCGAGCATTGCCGATGGCATCGCTTTGACCGCCGCGCGTGGACCCGTAATCAACCATGAGACTCTTGAGATTCCCATTGAAAGAGCCGGCGCCATAATTTGGCATATCAGAAAAGTCGCTGGCTTCGGGAAATTCGGTAAGAAAACGCCTTCGCACTTCGACCAGATAGCCAAAGGGCACACGGCGGCCGAGTGATGTGTCGGCAATGACCAAGAACGTTAAACCGCCAGCGGCCGGATGCTCGGGATGCTCCGAAGGCGCCTCGGCGATATAGTGAATCTGGTGGTTGCCATGCGTGTATGTGAGTTTCTGCGGTTTGACGTGTTCGATTTTCGGTAGGATCAGAGAGGCTAGCGATGACGTATGCGACGATACTGAAGTAGTACATTCGCTCAATATTGTCGTTTTATGTGCGATACAGGAGCTAGCTAATAGTTAGGCACTTTGTTGATTATTGTCAAAAACGATGCAGAGACGCGGCGTAAAACGTGTAACTAGACAAGCATACTAGAGCAGAGGAGTGGCCGGCGCTGAAGAGGACGCCATCGCTGGATCAGGGCCCTGTCTCTGAGGCGATCACTATTCTAGAAATGAGTTTCACGATGTTCTCTTGTAGTAATGCTCTGCGCACGTTCCTGGAGACCGGTCCAATATTATGTTGTAGGGGCAAAGTGACAGCGGCCTGCCGTCGATGACGCACGAGGCACGAGGCACGAGGCAGTTTGGACGGTAGCGGCGCGGCGCCACCATTATTACACAACGCTTCGTTATGTATGCCCTTGTACCTGCAAGTACTAACTGCACTTACTTGGTACTACTATAGGTAAACCGATGTACATCCTATACATTATTACTGTACACAAAGTTCTGGGCTGGTTAATTTGAGATTATTGAATTTTTCTATAAAGAAATGGCCTCTAACAGTAACTTTTGTATGCTGCAAATATTGTACTGTGAATACGTAGCAAAAAGGCGAAAGTTCGCGGTTATCTATAAAGAAAACCAAAGTCAATAAATTGACGTTCACAGTGAGCGCAAAGCGTTAAAGTGGGTCGACATAGTTTTGGTCCGGACATTATCCATATAGTGAAGGAGGCGTACAGCATTTTCGTTTCTATGGTGACTTGGAAGTCAAGCCAATTTCCCTGAAAACGCGCCAAGCGACTCATCAGAAAGACAAGTCAACAATTTACATTCTCTTTAAAGAGATATCACCAGTACCCATGATGAGGCTGAGCACATTCGAGGTATAGATATAATGATCGGCGTTGTTGGTAGAGCATGCTGCAGTCGTCAGGTTCCTCTCAACTTGGCCTGCCACAGATGGCTCAGCACGAGCTCTGCAAACTGCCGCAGCGAAGCTCCGCCCAAACGCCACCGGGCCGTCATAGAACGACTCGAAGAAAACCTCTCTGGGCCAAGCAAAAGTCGCAGATCGAATGTTTATCCTAGAGCCGATTCGGTATGCCTGGATTACCTGAACAGAACCTGCACCGACTTACCGCAGTAAATGGCTCTTACTTCGTGAGACAAGACACTGACGCTAGTTAGATTGGCCAAGGCCCTGACCCAAGATCGAGGCTGGTCCTGGATCAACATCGCAGACGCAAAGGGCGTCATGGAATTTTTGAGTCAGCCGTTATACATCGCCTGCAGTTTGTTCTGCAGCAGCAGCTCGACTCAAACCGTGCCGCATCAAGTAGCATTAGTGAGGAGGAGCTTCGCAGGCAAGGTGCCGACTTTCTGAATGCTATCGAGCACGCCTTCTCACTTGCAGACAAGAACGTGACCAGGCGGGATAAAAACCCCTTGTTTTGGACGCTGCGTGATGCTTTTATCCAGAGAGACGTTAAGGGATTGCAAAAGGAACTTCAATACGCATTTCAGTCATTCGTCACACAGAAACGATTCTCCAAAGGAATTGAGGAAAGTCAGTCCAAGCTTCTCAATCTTGGGTACCCCCACGAATGGTTTCCTGCCACTCGCACGATGCAGCGCAAAGTCCACGTCCATGTAGGCCCAACCAATTCAGGAAAGACTTACAATGCGCTCAGGGCTCTTGAGGCATCTAAGTGCGGTGTATACGCAGGTCCACTGCGGCTCCTGGCCGCAGAAGTGTATTATCGTCTTCGAGCCAAAGGTCTTCCATGTGCTCTGATCACTGGGGAGGAGGTGCGCATACCGGAGGATACAGATCATTACTTTTCTAGCTGTACTGTCGAAATGGTACCCTTGAATCGACGCTTTGATGTTGCTGTCATAGACGAGATTCAAATGATTGGCAACGCGGATCGTGGACACGCTTGGACGACAGCATTTTTGGGTGTGCAGGCTAAGGAAGTCCACGTTTGTGGTGAAGAGCGGACCGTCTCTCTTATAGAGAGCCTCTGCTCAACAGTTGGCGACGAGTGCATTGTACATCGATACGAGCGCTTAAGCCCTCTCCAGACCATGTCTACTGCCATTGAGGGCAAATGGGATCGCCTTCAGAAAGGCGATGCCATTGTCGCATTTAGTCGCGTTTCGCTGCACGCGCTTAAGCGTCAGGTCGAGCAAGAAACGGGTCGTCGATGCGCCATCATATACGGGACATTACCGCCTGAGGTGCGAGTACAGCAGGCTGCTCTCTTCAATGATCCCAATAACGATTATGACTTTGTTGTCGCCAGTGATGCCATTGGGATGGGTTTAAATCTCGAAATTCGTCGTGTCATTTTCGAATCAGTTCACAAGTTCGATGGATTCCAACACCGAATGCTTACGATTCCCGAGTTCAAGCAGATTGGTGGCCGCGCGGGTCGATATCGCTCGGCTCAGCAGGCCCGAGTTGATGACGATGACAGCAACATCGGAATGACACCTGCAAGCGGAACCAAAGTTGGTTACGTAACGTCCATGGACAGAGCGGATATAAAGTCCCTCACTAAAGCCTTCGAGCGAAACGTCGGTGACATCAAGCATGCATATATTCAACCTCCTCCGGCGGTGGTAGAGCGTTTCTCGTCGTATTTCCCTCCAGATACGCCGTTATCCTTTATTCTGATGCGAATCAAAGCTGCCGCGAGAGTTGGTCCACGTTTCAATCTCAGCATCAATTCTACGGCTTTAGAAATTGCGGACCTGATTCAGGAATTTTCGCTTTCTATTTACGATCGATTGACAATTTGTCACATGCCCATGTCGTTATCTAGCGAAGGATCTGTCGATGCGCTCAGGGCTATGGCCAGAGTTGTGGCTAATAACGAGACTGGTGACCTACTATCCATAAAAGAGATACCTCTCGAGGCTCTCGACCTGCAGTTGACAGAATTATCTGGGAAAGCTGCGACGGATTTTCTGTATAAGCTTGAATCGTTGCATATGGCCCTCAACGGATATATTTGGCTTTCGTATCGCTTTATAGGCATGTTTCGCAGTCATGAATTGGCATTTCATGTTCGGACATTGGTGGAGGAGAAACTCATTGAGTCGCTGGAGAAGCTCAACTTTACAGATGAACAACTTCTTTCTCATCGACAACGCAAGAGACGACAAGCGAAAGCCGCGCGGTTGAGGAACATGGTAGCCGATTCTGCTGAGGATGGCGACCCTGCTGATAGGGCGGTGGCCATACTCGGAGCCGAAGAGTTACCACGACAGGAGCAACGGCGAGAAGAAGCTGATACGACAGCCACACTGGATTATCATGAATAAGGCGAGGCGTTGACATTCTCCCACCCCTCACTATATATGTCAAGTAGTCGCTCATTATAGAACTCATAGTAATGTGTACGTATGTATGTGGATAGATTTTCTCATGAGACAATGTTTTGTTTGAATATGCTGGAGCACAATACTTCAGCATGGCGCTAATCTCTGGTGTGTATGATGGTCAACCAGTTCTTATAACGATAACGCTGACAATATTGACTTGCACCCGAAATCAATGTCGCTGGATTGGATTAGACTCGTTGCTCGCGGCTTCTCCAAGCAGACCAAGAAAAGTCATAGATCTCAGTCCATTCTTTGCCGAGCCGCCTGTCATGCCTCTATGGCGAAGGTACCTCAGGCCAGCGCAGCTTTCCAGTGCTCATAGGCAGCGTCAATCACGGGTGCGAGCAGGTCATAATTTTGCCAATCGTCCTGGACGTGGTAGATCGAAGGCAGGCCGTTGGCCAGGGTATGCTCGTAGTCGTCAATATAGCGACTGCGGCCAGTGCCTTGATCCACGTCGTAGTAATGCCTGGCAAAGCCCTGTGCATCTGCGTCGAGGTACGAGTCGTCGAGACGACCGTGACAGTAGTCCAAAAGAAAACGTGAGCCCGTCATAGTGCGGGCATTGACGGCGTCGAGGGCATCAGAGCGATCGTCGTCTTCCTTGTTGCCACCATCGCGAGTAGAGTCGTCGGCAATAAGGTCATTAAGAATAATCCAGGTGAGAAACATGCCGATGTGTGTGCTGGCAGCGCCGGGGTGAAGTCCAGCGGGCAGGTCGCCCCCTTGATGCCATTCTACGAAGTCGATGGTCATGACGGTCGGCGTTCTTCTTTTGCGTATGGGCGTTGCAGTCTTGACAAATTCTTGAATCTGTCAAAAACACTCGAGTCTGTGCTTAACGTTGGAAATGAAATAACTGAGGTCGAATAGATAGGTATTTGTGAATACGAAGTGATGGCACGCGATATTGTCGGTGAGGGGTCGTTTAACTCTGTCGCGCACCGCAAAGTATGTACTTGCCTCACTGTGATGCGCACCCTTACTACCTTAGCGTAGATATGTACTATCCACCAGGGCTACAGGCAGCAGCAATTAGCTGAGATCGCTAAAAAAAAATAAAACGGATTTTAAAGTAGGGATCGTTTGCATGTTCGCTGCGAACTATGCTTTCCACACTAAGTTTTTGCGTGCTCGGCTTTCTCTGTAAAACAGTAGTACTTCCTTGTATATCGGGCAGTTTCTGGCATCAAGGTTCGCACGGTGCAGAGGTACCAATGTACCTGGCAGAATGTTGTGCCACTCTGATTACTTAAGCACGAAATAAACTCCTCTCTTCATTTGCCGCGTACAATGAGCTGGCTTTCTGCTACGCCTGCACATTCTCCATCCGACGATCCGCCACTGTCATGTCGGAACGACACAGTCTCACTCGTGTCCATTCGCAGCTTCATCCGACCTAGCACCGAACAACACATATGCAAGCAACTTTCAGTTCTATTAGGAAACAACTTCATGATTCAATGCTTCTCTGGCGCCGAATCTACAAGCTAGAAAGTCTTGGTCGATACTGCCTTCGTCAAGCCTCGCCGTCGTCTAGCTCTAAAAGTCTTTTGATTTCGTGACAGACTCGGTCATGCCTCACGATAGCCTCACATTGCCTACCGCTCCCTACTCACGTCGACTTCCAAGTCCGCCCTGTACGATGATGCCTCCTGCGTCCGCGTTCCACGATGATCTTGATGCGCACACCGTTACCCCTTCAAGAGACAATCTCAGTACACTGAGGCTCTCAGAGGAACAGCTTATAGCTGTGACTCACTCAAAGCCACAGACGGCGAAAGATCTTGCGTCAACATGGAGCTTCCATCAACGCCACCAGGCTCAGTCTATTCTTGAGTATGTCTGTCTCGGGCCGACACGAATTCTGCGCGATCACATGTTTCTCAAACGGCAGCGTATATCTATGGCCGTCGTTGTCCGAGATGCGCAGTTGATCAATCATCATCTGTCTAGCATTGACGAAGCCCGGAACGCCTGCGGACTGGAGGCTTTGTACATCAATTATCACGACCCGATCCGTTTTGTCCAAGAACTCCCTGACATGATCCGTTGCCTCAATGACCATATGCTAAAAATGAATCACTGTCGCCAGCTCGATCCGAAAATGAGCTCTACAGATTCCTCATACGCGGGGCACATTCTCGTGACATGCGAAACGGGCAATTGCTGGTCCGCTGTAGTTGTCGCCGCTTACATCATGGCAGTTTTCAATGCTCCGGTGCATAAAGCGATTCAATTCATAAGCATGCAGCGATTTAGTTGCTTCCTTGACGACGATCGCCAACGAGTACTGCAGATATGGGAGGATCTTCTTCGCGCTGAGGCAGTCGTTGCAGCGCATCAGTCGACGGTGCAGGCGCCTTTGCTCCAGAAACGTTCCAAGCGGGGCCTTGATGCTGTGATGGATACGAGCAGCATACAATCAATACACGATGGCGTTCTTTCTAGTTCTGACCAGGATCGGTTTGCTGGTAGAGAAACACATTCCCCATTTGTGGATGCCAAATAGTGATCGAGCTTCTGGGGATTTTGCACGAACTCTGTAGACGGGGTCATGTGGTCATGAGGTCCTAGATTGAAGTCTTCGAGTTTCCCTGTTCCATCACGTTACGGAGAAATGCCGGTTGCTGCCACGTATTGGAGGAAACAGTGAGACATTTCAACCTACTCCAAACTAGCCGAAATACCTTGATTACGTTAGTCGTACATCTCGAGTGAGTGCTTCGAGAATAATAAATAGTACCAAGCGGATACTCGGCGTTTACGGTTCCCAAGACGCGCTTCTTTTTGCCCGATGCAAAGGGCGTTTGTAGCAGCTAGCTGCTATAGTAACATGCTCTCTCTCTTTCTTTCTTAGTAACGACGAATACTAATACTCATACTTCTACATTAATCCTGGAGGCGACTGATCTGGCTTTTCGAAATGGAAGAGGGAAGTGCCGACTGGACAGCCTTGGTCGCAGAATCCTATTTTGATATTGCCTTCTGGCCGCCGATCGATGCTGCGCGGGAGGTCCCGCCCAACATTACATTCGGAAGCCCCGAGAATAGCGAGAAATTGTGTCTTCGCCATCAGAGATCAATCGCCTCGTGTTGCGGGTGCTGTATGAGATGCTGGTGCCATACAGACCGCGGCCCGTTTATGGGATTTGATGCTATCGAGACCTTGGGCTCTTATTCACCCACCGTATCAGGCTCTTTTGTTGGCACATTTATCGAGTACGACTACCACACTATTCTTGATGATACTATACTGGAACGGACATTCTCGACTAGCGACGAAGGCTTTGAACGAAGCCAGTACCTCGATGCAATAGCAGGAGCACAGCATAGAAACGCGCAAAGATTCGATGACCTGAACGATAGGCTGTCTCAGGACACTAATGATCTTAGGGAAGCACTTCCAGAGCGACAACTAGGTCCAACCGCCGAGACAACTTCTTTGCCTGCAGCAGCAGGCAAGGTAAATCGTACAACGTTCGACGCTAATGACCCCGCACATTTTCACGTCGATCCTATGTGTTCGTCGAAAATGACCCAGATTCGCGACAAAGGGTATAGACGCTGCCGGAAAGCTGATACTGAAGAGAGGCGTGCTAAGCAGAGAGACAAAGCGGAAATCGCAGCGTGCTCTTCGCGCATACACAACCGCACGGATACGGAAGAAACTCTAGACCTCCGCTACAAAGGCTGTAGTGCAGAGCATTGTGACAGTGATTCGGATTACAAGCCTACTATTGAACGCAGGAAATCCCGAAAAAGACACAGAACGTTGCACACAAGAAACATCGATTAAATTCCGCAATCGATCCAGCCACAGCATAGCGACCTCTATCGAAAGGGAAAACATGTATGGCCTGATTCAGCGCAGATCTCCAATGAGGTTTAGAGCGAACGTACCGATGGCTGCACGCCGAGAATCGATTGTGCATAGCTTGAGTGAAAGGCTGGCTGTGTTCATACCGCAGACATTGGCAGGGTTCCTTCTCAGCTCAACATCAGCGGGCGTTACCCATCTCATTTGAAGAGTCCCTATAAATACGTGACAGGCTTTTTCATGTGCTCACAAAATCTATTCCAAGAGTACTGTTCACGAAGTCGTGCTTACAAGAGCGGCGGTGGAAGCAACATATTCACGAGGCGCGTTCAACGGCCTATGGAAAGGTTTACTGAGCAGTCAAAAGAAACTGACTGATTAATTTGGGCACTTGAATTGGCTACACTTCTGTTTGCTGTTTTTCTAGTGCGATGCAAAATGAGTTGCGTATTCTGGTCGCATGGGCCTGACATTCGAGTGTACGATTTCACAGCCGTAGCGAATCGGTATTCACTAGCTTCAATTTCGCGCGTTCATCGAACCTCTTCTTTACCTTACACACGAGTTAGTGTTACGTATAAGGCTGCCTTAAAAGCCTGTACGCCATAATTGCTGTGGCTCTAGCGGCCCGTTTGCGGGCAGGTACCAGTGTGAGTGTCAAACGCCAAGCCGACGCCTGCCCGCTCGCCTGCAGGGCTCATAGTCCAAACCAGCGTGCACGAGGATTTCGTCGACGTTCTACAAACGCTTTGTGCTACGAGATCGGAGCCCGCCGCACATATATGCTCTAATTGTCTTCTTCGTAAAACTCTTCGGGTCTCAGAAACCGCTGCTACATGATCCAGAACGGAACGATCAAGTGAAGCGTGATGGACGCCGAACTCGACCAGCCATACCCGCCGCCCAGACTGCGCATGTCGGATGACGCTGCTTTCAAGAGCTGGCTTCAGATGCAAGCACAGCAAGACGATGTCGGAGAGCTATCCGGCCAGTTCGCTTCCGGGACGGGCGTCCATGGTGGTGGTCTAGCTGCTCCATCAGCTGTGACGCTCACACCGCGCGAGTACCAGAACGAACTTTTTGAAAGAGCAAAAAAGAAAAACACTCTCGTTGTTTTAGATACTGGTGAGATTCCTTGCGGAAATCGAGCGGCCCTACCTGACTGACAGCGAATGATAGGCTCTGGCAAAACGTTGATTGCAATTATGCTTATACGTCACATATTGGAGGATGAACTCGAACGCAGAGAAAAATCGCAGGGACGCAGCACAGCCTTCTTTATTGTAGACAAGGTTGCACTGTGTCTGCAACAATATCATGTCATAAAGGCGAACCTGCCCTTCTCGACGACGCTGTTTTACGGCGACATGCAACCCATCCAGCAAGATCAAACTTACTGGGACGCACAATTTGACGAGAACATGATAATTGTCTGCACTGCTCAAATACTCTTGGATTGTCTGGATCACGGCTTCGTCGCCATGAGCCAGATCAGTCTGCTCATCTTTGATGAGGTTCATCATTGCAAAAAAAATCATCCATATGCAAGCATCATGAAACGACACTATCCCCGATCTCAGACTTGGAAGCCACGTATTCTAGGTCTTACAGCTTCGCCCGTCGATACACAAGACTACGACCTCGAGATTGCGGCCCAGAAATTGGAGAGCATCATGTGCAGTGAAATCGCGACAGTATCCGATGCTGTCCTGGAGGCTACCTGGGTCAAAAGAGGACAGGCTGAAGTGATTAGATACTACAACCCCCTCAAGAGCCCCAAAGACTCCTTCACAAGTCTGACACGACGGATCGACGAGCATGCTCTTCACATACCTCAGCTCCGTCGGTTCATAGCACAGGCTGTAGAGTTGGGTTCAACTCTTGGACTATGGAGTGAGGATCGCTTCTGGCAGGTCTTACTCTCAAACGAGAACATGAGAGCATTTGCCATGCAGCATGGAAGAGCCGACAGGTCGGCATTCAGCTATGAAAATTTTGAAACTGCGTCCACCTCTCTGGAGAGTCTGAAACCTCTTCTCAATAATCATACATTGCTCACCCTTCCCACTGACAAAGACGCCACTTCACCCAAGCTTCTCGTGCTTCACAGCATTCTCAGTGAAGCATTTGAGAAGAACTCGGAAACGAAATGCATCGTTTTTGTTGAAACACAGTTCACAGCGAGGATCTTAGCTGATTATTTCAACCGGCAGCCACAAATCACGCTATCTGGCATGGTGAGCGACTTCATGGTACGTGTATATAAAAGCCGCGGCGTTCTTCTTGATCAAAACGGCTAATAATTTGAAAGATTGGTCTTGGGAGGACTAGCTCTGCTGGTAGTCTTACCCAGTGCGACCGATTAGGTAGACTCGAGCACTTTCGATACGGGAGGACAAACTGTCTCTTTGCAACTTCAGTCGCCGAGGAAGGCCTCGATATACCCGCTTGTGACCTGGTCGTTCGGTTCGATCCTTGCAACTCTGCCATCAAGTATATCCAATCACGAGGACGGGCGCGGAAAGACTCCTCTGTGTACGTGGCGATGTTGGAGCATGATAATTTGAGTCACAGCCGCAGCTGGGAACATGTGACGCGTGCGGCGCATGCGCTGCGTTCATTTTGTCAAGCACTGCCAGATAATAGAAAAATTGGCACCTATCAGCTGCTGCCGGATCAGGAGCTTGTGGTTGGTGATACAGCAATCCTATCCAAGCAGAATAGCATGGCTGTTCTTGCGAGGTTTGTCTCTTCTTTGGCGTACGGACTGAACACAAATCCTGCACCGGACTACATGGTAGCAGGTGCAGGCACCAATTTCGAGGGTTGGGTCATTCTGCCAGATACCGCGCCTTTCAAGTCGGCGATCGGCACCGTCGAAAGAAGCAAAATACGAGCCAGAAGTTCGGCAGCCTACGAAGCGTGCATACGCCTGATACGCATGGGTTACATCAACAGAAATTTACAGCCGACATTTCGGAAAAAGATACCAAGGATGCGAAACGCTCGTTTGGGCCTAAATCCTCAGAGGACATCTGAATATAAAATGTTGATCAAGCCCAGGATGTGGACTGTGCTGCCGGATGAAGCGCCGACGAAGCTCTTCCCGACGTTCATCGAGTTCCATCCCAGCGCTTGTCCTGCGGCATCGCTTGCGTTGCTGACGCGGGAACCTTTGCCAGACATCAGGTCCATTCGCCTATTCAATGTGCCAGGTGTTGACTCGACGGTGGCAAAGCTGATTGGCGGAGCCCCGTTGCACATCGCGCAACAGCAACTTCAATTGTTGTCGTCATTCACACTGCAAGTTTTTGAGGATGTGTTCAACAAATGCTTTGACACCGATGCCAAAAGTATTCCGTACTACTTCGCGCCATTCTCCGCGAGCCTGTGGCGTCAAAGCATCAGAAAGGACGTTGATTGGGCAGCTCTCCAACAAATAACCCAAGCACAGAAAGATCCCCGTCAATTGATAAGCGATGGCTTACAGAGACTTCTTGTCTTTGATCCATTCGACCATTCTAGAAGGTTTATCACTAGTGCAATAAATCCTGGCCTTCGAGCAAACGATCCAACACCCGCTGTCGCCCCCGAGCCGAAATGCCGCCACTACACTTTGACCGACCGAACGATTATGCAGTACAGCTGCAGTGGGAAGTTGTCTCGAAGACAAAGCCTCGAATTTGATCTAGAGCAACCAGTATACGACGCCACTCTGCTAACCCTAAGGCGTAATTTTCTGACACCCATTGATGCGGAGAGTTTCAAGACTGATCAATATTGCTGCATTACACTACAGTATTTGAAGATATCTGCGATACCGGCTGACATTGCTTATGTGGCATTGGTTCTGCCATCTGTTCTCTACCATCTTGATACCTGCCTCATCGTTTCGGAGGCTTGCGAAATACTTGGCTTAGATTTGCCACTGCGTCTAGCACTCGAAGCGTTCACAAAAAATGATGTGACCGTGGATAATGAAGACGCTGCCGCTGGAAACGAGAGGCGGGACAACCCGTGTAATTACGAACGCCTTGAGTTTCTGGGTGACACTTTCCTCAAGATGGCCACAACAATCGCTCTTTACACAAGTAATCCCACAGCTACCGAGTGCGAACAGCACATCGAGAGAATGCTTCTGATTTGCAACAAAAATCTGCTCAATACGGCTTTAGGAATGGATCTTCAAAGCTACATTCGATTCGAGGGCTTCAACAGACGAACATGGTATCCTAATCTTGCCCTATCACGGGGCAAAGCTAGCAAGTCAACGATTCTCAAAAACCTTGGTGACAAGACGATTGCGGATGTGTGTGAGGCCGTCATTGGAGCTGCTTATATGAGCAGCGCCAACGGCAACATGGATGAAGCGGTAAGAGCAGTCACGAAAGTGGTCAATCATGCCAATCATACGATGATGTCTTTTTCAGATTATTATGCGGCATTCTCGATGCCAGAGTGGCAGCTAGGCCCAGACAGAGCTGCTTTGAAGCCATCGGTGGACCGGATTGCAAACACAGTAGGGTACAGATTTGTTTCATCTCGGCTATTGCGCAGCGCATTTACACATCCTTCACACTTCGGCGAAGGGATTCCAAATTACCAGACTTTAGAATTCCTGGGCGACGCTCTGCTAGACATGGCCGTGGTCGAATATCTCTTCCGTACGTATCCAGAAGCAGGGCCACAGTGGCTGACAGAGCACAAAATGGCTGTGTGCTGTAATCAATTCCTGGGCTGTCTTTCTGTGGAGCTTGGCCTCCAGCGTGAAATGCTCAGCGTTGATGCGCAGGTTCCAGGGCAAATCCACGACTTTGAAGCCAAGCTTCGGTACGTTAAGGGTCAAGCCGGGGCTGATGCGGTCAAGAACGGGCAACAGAGGACTGCACAAAGCGGCTGGACACGAGCGTTCAGGCCCCCTAAGTTCCTTGCTGATGTCGTCGAGGCTCTTCTAGGCGCAATGTTCGTTGACTCTCAATACAATTTTGAGGTTATTCGAGACTTTTTCCGACGCTTTGTTCAACCTCATTTAGACAACATAAGCGGTTTCAGTATGGTCGCGCCTGGGCATGAGGTCACCAGCGTTTTTCACCTGCTCCAAAATGACTTTGGATGCCGACGGCTGCGTTTTCAGGTTGCCGAGGTACCATGCGAGAGCAAGTCAGGCATCATGGCTCTCACAGATAACGATTGCATTTGTGCGCTGTTGATTCATGGCCAGGTTCGGTGGCATGCGAAGGCTGGGAGCGGAATCGAGGCCAAAACGAGAGTAGCAACGCTTGCACTAGCGAACCTTGAGAGACTAGATAGGGAAATGTACCGAGCAACGATGCACTGCAATTGTGCATAGCATCAATAACACAAGACTCATATTGGGTCAATACGTTAGTCAGTTGACGTTCTTATATGAACGACTTTTATTTTGAGGTCACAAGGTGTGCCTACTAAATTACACCTTAACCAAGGAAGCAAGTATCTACAGCAGCTCAGTCTCCGTTCGAATTCCGAAACATGTCGCGGGGCCCATCATACACACTCCGCCCAACGTAACGGAAGACTATATGATTAAGTACAAGCTGAATATAGGAGGCGTCGGACGTCTTGAAACGTCACCATCATAGACAGTGCTTATAGATATATTGTATATACATGGTGTGCAAACGCCAAGACCTATTCTCGTGATCGTAGAGTGCGAGAAGAGAAAAATACAGAGAAAAGGTGCAACTTAGAGTGTATGCGCACAAATAAATAGAATAGAAATCACATAATAAATGGCGGCGTTGAGCCTCGGCGGGAAAAGAGTGGTAGATAGTCGGGTATAAGGCACGTTACTGTCATCATGAAAAAAAAGCAAACAAAGAAAAGAGGGCATGAATCGAAAAAGAAAGGCACTGGTGTCGGTATAAGAAGAAGCGACCAATGAACGGTTATTCCATGTCAGCAAGGTTACCGTCAGCCTCTTCCCATCTAGCCTCAACGCGACGGACACGAGCGCGTTGACCAGTCTTCAAGGTGTCCCGGCGACTGCTCCGCCGGCTACGAGCGGCCTCTTCGCTGGCTAAGCGCTCGTTAGTTTTTTGCGGTGATTCGATGACGATGCTGAGTGGTGATATCTTCTGCTCGGATGCGACATCAACAGGCTCTCTAGCATCAGCCATATTGGGAAGTAGGGCGGAGGAGGCTGAGATAGAAGGACTGTTGCGCTCAAGATCACTCTCAGTATCGTCGATTTCCTCATCATCAGTGTCGTAGTCGAAGCCGAGCGCAAGAAGTCTCTGACGCCGCGTCAGGTATATGTTAGGGACCAAAGAGGTAGGCGCGATATCGAGCGACATCGTCATGATAGGCGCTAGAGCACATTGATGGACATCGTTGGCACCATCCTCTTGAGTAATAGAGGCCGGGCGTGTCGCAGGGTTGGCATCCTGGTTTGTTGAGCTTGGTAGAATATCTATCTCGTCTTGCATTGTCTCCTCGGGGATAGGTGATGGTAGGACTTGAAAAGGTTCCATGAGACCGGGCAATACACCACCACCGCTGAAAAATCGTGCCTCAGAAAAGATAAGCGCCTCATCCTCAAGGACAGATCTGCGCTGCTTCTGCTTTTCGACAAAAGCGTCAATGTTCGAGCCATCTGTCGTTATTGAACTTTGTTCAATATCGACTTGCTGCGGTACTGCACGATCCAGATCGTAGCCACTTAGGAGCTTCTCGGTGTGCTGCAGCTCATCAAGCTCCATGAGAGAGCGGACGTCAACGGATGTATTGGCCGTTCCACGGCTTATAGGTCGAGCATTGAAGACGCTTGAGACATCGGACGGGGGCGCTGTGTGCTCCGTCGACGACGCAATCGACCACTGTCGTTGTGACGCGCGGCTCTCGGTCCAACGCTCCTCGGCAACGGTGAGACGCCCGGCGAATCCGTTTTCATCTACATGACGTAGTGACTGTTTCCAACGTGAGATATCCTCGAGGAAGAGATGTTGTCTCGGTAGGTCAGAAGTAGGATTTCCGATGCTTGTCGTGTTGTAGGCGTTACGGCGATTACTGCTGCGAGACATAGGCCGCATCTGGCTTGGTTTGCTCTTGGGAGAAACACACTCAGCCGGTGCCTCACCCAAGGAGGCTGAGGGTGTCGTGGACCTTGCCGAGGTCCAGCTATGCGATGCTCCTAGCAACTGACGTGCTCGACGCACAGAGCCAAGTGATGATGGCATTGCTGCTGGTGCCACCGCGGCTGCTGAGAAGTACTCGGGGCTAGATTCGTGCTCCTCGATACGACGGTAGCGACGAATAGACGGTGGGAATGCATCAGCACTTCGCTGCGGGCTACTTGTGAGTTTGAGCTGGCCGATGGAGGGTGAAGAAATATGAGCTGATGCGAACTTCTGCGTCGAGTTGGCTTTGTGCTGAACGTCACCGATGCCATTCTCAGACGCCGTGTCGAAGCCTACAGGCGTGCGGGCTCGTGAAACAGGCATCGATCGCGTTGTGTGGAGGCTGGAAGCCCGTGAGGATGGGCGAGCCTGTGAGCTCTTTGTGCGAGTCTGCTCGATGATGGGATCTGGGTGGCACCCGTATCCGCAGCGCTTGGATCGGACCATGCTCAGATATTTGGGCACGGAGTCGGTAGCCAATTGCGAGGGCTGAGTAGCATAAAAGTCTTGCACGGCTGAGCTGTGTAGAATGAGGCCGTTCTGTCCAATATTCCGCTCTGCAACATCCTCGCCGTAGTCTCGCGAGCCTGAAGCTCTGAGACGAGCTTTGAAATCGGACGGGCCAAGCTGGCCATGGGCATCCAAGATATCAACATGTCGGCCCCCAACAGCCGAGACTGAACTCGATCGCGACGAAATTTGCTGCTGCGGCTGTCGTGACGTTTCCTCCAGTGCTAACTCGTGTAAACGGGCCAGTCTAGGAGTAGGGGCAGATTGGCTGGGCGTATTGATGGTAGGAATTTCGGGAGCGGTTGCGCGTCGTTGATTGGTCACATCGCGACCGCATTGCGACTGATTGTGCTGCGCATTGCTGTCTAGAAAAAGAAGGGGAAAAATCTGTCAGCAAACTTATGCAATCAGCCGGTAAAGAGCCAGGAGAGCAGAGCGTAAATATCTTACTTGGCTGTCGTATTGACAATGTGACGACAGGCGAGGGCGATGTGATGGTGGCTCTGTCGCCCTGCCTCCGCTGTAAAAAGGTGAGGAATCCCATCATGTGTATTCGATCGGGACCGTAGGGCGACAAAGAAGCCGATGGGACGTAAATAAGCAATAGCTCAACACATGCAAGCGTTCAGTAGGAGATGATGCCGTATATCATATAGGCTGGTAGATGTGCACGTACGCGGAGTACGAGCGTGAGGTGGTAGTTAAAGAACGAAACTGTCCCTTGGGGGAGGAGGATTCGGGTGTAAGGTGAGAAGTAAAGGGGAGGTAGGAATACTGAGTAGGCAATATACACTTGGCAGGGTGTGAGTGCGGATTCATGGCAGATGTATAAATCAACGACGATCCACGAATGCAGACAGGCCTGCATGCCTAGTAGAGAGTGCTAACTAGCCACCGCTGCACCAGTCCTGCACGCGTGCTCATGCTCATGCTCATTTGTCCCACAAGCTCAATTACTTTGACGGGCGTGTGGGACTGACTTCTCTTTTGGCACGGATAGAGAGAGACCTTACAATATGCGCGCTGCTATCCCGCGGTGGGTACAACCGTGTACAAGCTTGGCCAGGGGTGGCCGTTGTTCTTTATTACCCATTCACAGGGTCCCGCGCCGCATGGCAAGATTGTCTGCTACGCTGCCAATGAGCGTGCTTTTGGCTACGTGGCCGAGGCGAGGTGAGGCCCTGCATCATCTGTGCAAGCAGAACTGCTCAGTCCTAAGCGAGTCAGCGGCCGAGCAAAATAAAATAGTCCGTAGATAACGATACGACCGGACCATATAATGCACAATGTTTTGGGCAGAGCAAAGAGAAAGGCGTGCGCACGCACTGTCCCCGGCCTAAGAGGGCCCATGTAGGTCCATGTAGTTGGGATTGTCCATTGCCGATGCGACTAGCTGAAGTGAACCCAGACCTAACATCGGTGCTTGGACTCTTGAGGCTTGTCAGGACTAGTTTCTCCAGTGGTCTACGAGTACTCGCTACGGAGAAGAGGCTGCGCAATTAATCTCAAGATCTTCTGGACCAAACACGACAGACAGACAAAATTGAGGAGGCTGCAGGAGTGAGAAACGGAGGGGGGGAGAAGGAAAGTTTATGGTTGTACCTCTAAACCTTGGCCAAGGGAATGTTCAACCATCTGTTTGACCGAACCTGATTGGACTCTCCGTTTTATCCCAGTCCTAAACTTGGCTTTTTTTGGACTTAGCCACCAGTAGGCCAGGGTAAAGGGGGCTGACCCCTGATGCTTCCCCCGGGGTCTCTGCATCTCTCTGGAAAACGCCGGTCGCCGTAGCTATATGCATGTGCTGTCGAGAGCTGTTCAGTTGTGGCAGACGAAAAGTCAGTGCAGAGGAAGAACAGGCCTATAATAGAGCCGGCACAAGTCATGGCGTTTGTGGATGTGATAATGGGGGTGGGTGGCTGTTGGTTGGCACGTTGGTTTCAGCTATTGGTCACCGCTCCCTCCCGCCATATGCAAATGGACTAAAAGTTTATGGTTTGGCACCGTTGCGCAACGGCGTTGGCAAAACACGTTGCTCCTTTATTGTGAACAACCCCAGGGTTAATAGTGCCGCAGCGGCGGACGTCACGGACCGCCGCGCGAGCACAGCCAGCGGGAGTGGAAGGAAAGAAGGAAATTTTTCAGGAATGACGCTCAACTCTAAGTTGTGGAGGAGACGAGTTCGTAGGCTCAACGACGGACTCGCTTTCGACAAAGGCCCTACATCGCCTATATCTCTGTACGTACTAGGACATCGTTGAGGAATGCGCGAATCCCGAAAAGATAAGGCCCCAGATTGACGACAAACAGAGACATATATCATCACTGTTCTGTAATGAACAACTTGCTATTCTATTTGTGATATGCGACTACGGTAATATAAATCCACACACATCTTGTCGAAAACGCCAGGCAACCGGCTACTGGCTAGTTCTCGTCGGCGGCAGCGTCCCGCTCAGACGGGAAAGTGTCTCATATTCAAACGGGTCGCAATTCCACTGCCCTGTCGCGAGTTATGCCTTCCCATGGCACTTTGGTGGCCGCGAAAGCACAACGCCCCTCTTTCTAGGTGATTTCTTCCCCCCTTGTCCCTGATTTGCCCCGACCCTATTTCCCGGGACCTTGCCCCCGGAACTCCTCTGCAGACGATTTTTGTTTACTCATAACCACTTATTAGTGCCGCATCCAAGATTAATTCTTTGTGATTTCATCTGTACGACTGCATGTCATCAGCGAGTTGATGCGGGAAGGGGTCGTATTGTATGTAGCATGCTGCCTATGACGATTAAGATGGTCACACAGCCACATCATAGTCAATGAATACGAGAGCAAGAAAATTTACTGCGCCTATAAATCAATATTTCTGCGGTGTGACTATATTCACAGCTGAACTCTGCTTGTTGATTTGCCGACTGGCTTATCCTCATGACCAATATCTTCATCAAAATGTCGGCTCACCGCATGGCGGCGATGCAGTGCAACTCCGTCATACCTTTTTTTGGCCAATCATCCTCGGCTACTAACTAGCTGGACTTCAACAGCTCTTTCAGGTTTATGACTGACCTAGACGCCACTTTATGATTAGCAGTTATGAGCATGGACAAGTGCAGCAGCAAATCTCTTGGTGCTTGTCCCCGTTGGGAGTAGTCATGTACCGCATAATTACGGAAGTCGGTCAATCTACCCAAACGGCGCCCTCTCGCGCCCTCCAAACACTCATGATTCGTTCTGAATTCAGTGGCTTGTGATTGCCACCTCATATAGCAGTACAGAAGTACACATCAGCTGAAATGAAATGACGCTTCCAATATCGGGTCGGTCATATGCATATGTGTCGTCAAAGAAGGGGCTCTGTGTATCTTTCATGTCTGCAACACCGAGCCATCGCTCCCCGTGCGTGCGTGAATGGCCAGAATCATTGCAGATACTTCCTGAGCGCAAGCGAGGTCTAGAAAAGTCACCCCTCAGACATTGCAGATGATGGCATCCACGTATCCAAGCCTTCGGAAACAATTCAAGTCAAGCCCGCCGGTACAAGGACCTCTCAATCTAATAACACAAACCTGATTGACAGAACCGACCATCAGGTACCAGCGATCGACCCTAGATGCTGGGCCCCAAAACATGAAGCGCCACTGAAGCAATGACTTTACCCCCTCGCGGCCCTCCCAAAAGCCCCCCAACCGAGCAGGCCCAGCAAATCGATGTTTCAGTTGCCATCCCAAATGGTCGGGCCTGTAGACCCGGCGTTGCGGTCACCAACAGAGCATCAAATTTTCCTCTTGGGCGCTCATAAACTAGCGCCCCAGGTCTGATACGCATCAAACACAAACGATAACTTGGCAAAGTTGATGGTGCAATTGAATATATGGGCGGGTGGTGAAGAGAGTATTACCAAACTCACAAAATACTTTTACCGTTCCCCGAAGGATCATCCTCTCATCCAAAGAACCCAAGTCCGACCATCGTAGCAGTCAACTGGTAAACTCACGTTAGCACGAAGCTACGGTCCCCCGCCCCTTGTCCCGTTGCCTGATTGAGGTTTGTGATTGTGGCAAGGATCGGCTAATTAGTGCGAAGCGATAATTATCGGCATCATCAATGCACAGCGTTGTTCGTCGCGTGCACCGATTTTCTTGCAACTACGAATACTTTGTTGGTCCCTCTTTATTAAGGTCCAAAACAAAAACATGTTATGATTATAATATGCCAGCTAACCAATTTTGTCTACCAACGTACTAGTTATACTGGCGAGCATAGCGGCTGACAAGCCGAAAGTAGAAATTACGCTCTTTCAAGACGACTCGTGGATTACAATATTGGCTTGTGCTATTTGTCTTTCGAGATCGTCATTTCTCAACTACCGAGGCCAAGTGATGACTTGCCGCGCCGCATTTATTTCTGACAACGTCGTGACATCCACCGGGGAGATGTCATGTGTAGCTTTTTGGAATCCCGAATTCGAGAGATTGTTCAGGGTCAATACCGAATTAGACGCTCACTCTTCATCAGTCTACGATTTTATCAATCCACAGCTTTGAAGCCCATTTGCTCGCAGAGGGTCGACCTAGCTACCTATTTCACTAGCACGTACCCTACAGTCACAACGCGATGGTAACTGATGACCCCGAGAATCAAAATTGATCTAGATACAGATAACGCTGATCATGGCAGCGCTTGAGACATCATGTGGCCGAAATTCGTCACAAGCTGAACTAGCCAGAAGAAATACACATCATTAGTACCTCTCTGTCAATCGTGCAGAGGGCATCTAACCATCGCACACGTTGCGTCCTAGATGGTGATAGCGATTCGCCACTGTGGTTGACAGCCGCGGGCGAATTAATCTTGTACTTCTGCGCGAGAGCTGCAAGACCAGGCACTTCTGTCGCGACCTTGCACTGCTGACTGGGAGTGGAAACTGTGCGGATGCTACTATGATTTTGATTGAGAAAGGCGAATAGTTTGAATGCGCAAGCTACAGTTTCCGCCAAAACTGATCCCTTTCTGCGACTTATGCATAGCATGTAGGCAACTAATGATTGTCTCTCTTTTACCCGACGTCGCTTGCTCAGATATATTTACAAAAACAACGACACAGAGTCCAACCTACTTCTACTGTTTATTTACAAAATGCCGTCATTATAAGAGGTGCTTTTCGAACTGTTTATGCTTGCAAACGTCTTTGCTAACTTTGCGTTTAGCATAGGAAAGACTCTGACGAATAACTCACTCTCATAGCCACCTATCTGGCCTCACTTCGCCGCACTCGAGGCCCTGCTCGCTGTTTTCCTCCCTTGGTTCCATTTGTCGATTTTCTCCCTCAAATAGCGCACTGTTCGCGCCCAACCGGCCATGACGAAGCCTTTGAGGCTCTGGCTCGTGCTGGGCCAGTTTACAGTCTGCTTGATGACTTGACGTGCCAATGTCTCGAGCTCCTCCGGATTGTCATTAGCGATCCGGCGTTCAAACTCGCCACCCTGGCGGCGCTTGTTTGAAGAAGGATCGTCATCCGATGTGGCTTTCATCATGATGGAAAACTCATCACGTGGGATGGCAAACTTCTTCTGATATTGGAAATACAGTCGTGACCGGAAGCTCGATGGCAGCCGTCGTACCATGTTGCCGCGTTTGATGG
Organism: Niveomyces coronatus; assembly: GCA_018831755.1. Classification (NCBI taxonomy): domain Eukaryota; kingdom Fungi; phylum Ascomycota; class Sordariomycetes; order Hypocreales; family Cordycipitaceae; genus Niveomyces; species Niveomyces coronatus. The sequence continues at coordinate 14,556 of JAFEME010000104.1, read as the reverse complement.
GATCCATATCTTGTTGCACAGTGTTGTCGGCCTTATCATCAAGTACCCAATCCTCATCATCCAGCCGGCAGGGACCAGTGAAGGCCACATTGGGCAGTGTCTTGACGAGCGGAGCGTAGAGACGGCGGAAATGAACAATGTTGTTATTCACAATGTTGTTCACCTTACTTTTGTTCTCTGTGGGTAGAGCCATGCGAGGGTCTCCCAGATAGCTGAGCCCGGCGATAGTGCTGTAAAGTTGTGACTCTGTGAAGTCTGGCGGCAAAAGAAGCATGGCTGTGCGCAACGCTGCAATTAAGTTATGCTGGTTGGCGAGGCGGACCTGAGGGTGGTCTCGCAATATCTTAACAGGTTTTTGAAGACGGCCGGCGAGATAGAGATTGTCCCAAGAGGAAAGGTCACGCACGAGGTTATCAATGCTGGTGACACCGTATTTGATGAGCATGCCGTTCATCTCGATGTAAGGGTTGAAGTAGACGCCAGCTCCCCAGCCCTGCACATGAGAGACGAAGGCTGACCCTAAAGAAGCTACTGCCGAGTAGTGTTTGCGATGCTGTTTCATATTGATGGAATGCCAGTGCTGTGTGTGTGAGACGCCAAAGATGAAATCAATCATCTTGGGGGAGCCCTTTTGCGCCTTGACAAGTGCTGCAGGTGGCTTAGGGTGAACAGCACGGAATTCGGCCTCGCTGATGCTGCGATCTAGGTCTCCCTGCGGGAACACACCGGAGCCGTATGCGAAGCAATAGACGATGGGTGCATTAAATGACCGCAGCATCACTCGTAGCGCCTTCTTTAACTCGTAGTTGATAATCATGTGCTGATTCACACCGAAAAGACGGTGAGGTAAGTCTTCGAAGGATTTGATGGCGAAATCGACTGAGTCTTCCCAATCGTCCCCATATAGGTTATATTTGCCCTGCGCTGACTCTCGCTTCGGCTTCTTTGTCGCTGTATCAGTGGTTGTCGACCTCTGGACGTTCGGGTCGAATTCCGAGCTCGGAGCTCTCGCATCTTCCTTTTGACGTCCAGGGAATGTCGTTGAGAAGTTTTTCGACAGTTTGACACATCTCGGATGATGTAGAAGCCGACGGCGATTATTTAACGGGATTAACGCGTGTATCGTCGAGTAATGAGCTAGACAGCTGACATTCTTTGAGGTGGTCTAGAACAAGTACTCTTAGCATCGTCATATTTTCTGATAGTACCTGACAAGGGGATTCTCGAAAAAACAAACACACCTGAAGACCTATTTGTAGGAAAGTGTTGCGAGACATCGCTGGCGGTACTGGAAGACTCGAGAGACTTTTAACGCCGAACCAGGCTACCCCGGCAGGAATTACCGGCAGAGCGCCATTAACCTGCAATGCTGTTCAAGAAAGCGAGTTAATCGAAATACCACTTCGGAATAGGGTTGAATACTGCGTAGCTACGTGTAGCGGTGGTGTAACTCGGCGCGCATTTCGATCAACGAAGGCTGACAGACTGACGCTCAGTACTTTTGAGCTACTAGTGGGGTGGGATGGAATCGCATTGGTTGGTATCGTCAGAGCGGCTGAATACACGTGACAGACCATGAGCGAAGAGAATCAGGGGCTCCTGAACATTCGTAACCACAAATACGCCTAAACACAATTAATAGATGAATATATTAACTCCGGAATCATCCTTTAAGAAAGTGTCTCATCATTTCCTCATCAAATTTGAATTCGCGACCGCTCATGTGTAACGCGTAGCGTGACCGTTCACTACTTGTTTCTCTGTACTACTAGCACGACTGGTAAGCACGGCAATGAGGCAGCCTTCGCAACTTATTTTCCTTGCATGCTCGGGAATCTCTTCTCTGGCCGTGGCCGTCTACCTCCTGTAATACCTTCACATGATATGAAGAATCAGCTTTTTAATCACTGAGTTAGAGTATGGCAGATGCTCAAGGAGCTTGATCTTCTCCTTGGCCCTATTTACGGAAGATGCTGCACTCGAAGCGCACAGATGGAGGCACCTTCGAGGCAATCGATGGCGACAGAATCTGACCACTTCTTCAATAATCTGGCCAGTGGCCTCACCTCCACCATTGCAGCGGCCTGTACGGTAAAGACTCCCGAGAGAGATGCTGCTTGGTCCTCAAGCCATTGGAACGTCGCTACTCGGCCAATCTTGTCTTCAAACCAGTAGCAATGAAACGAGTCGCAGCCGTTGGGTATTTATAATATTTTGTAGATGCAAAGAGATATTACTACTTGGTTGTAGGTCTTGTCTGACGCTGCGGATCGTGGGGTAGAACACTATATTTGATTCGCGGCCTCAACATCGGCGACGGACTAGATACGTCTAGTAATTCTGACGGTGATGCTGAACCTAGAAGATACCGAACGTGCCTGGCTTGGCACGAGATTGGAGTACTTGAATAATTTTTTTTCCCCTTTCTTTCCCCCCTCTCTTCCCATGTTTGTTTGTTCCCTTCCTTTCAATTCCTCCTCTTTTGCCTGTCCCCCATCCGTTCGATTCCCTTTCTAAACTTTCTTTTCTCCTCTATTTTTTTTTTCTTGATACGACTAGCACGGTCGACCTGTGTCTTATTGCGGAGTCTCATGACGGATGCCTGCATATCTCAGTGCCTGATGGACATAAGCAGTGGCTTTCATGATGTAAGTACGTGATTTTGTCGATGTTTATTCTTTCATGTCTATCTTCGGCTGATAGCACCTATGATCTCATGTCTCGAAACCTTTCCCGGTCGGTTTCGTAGGGATACCTACGAGTGTCCATGATTCAGATGTCGACCATCGATTAACACAAAGGCTTAAGTCAAAGCGGTCGCAAAGAAAAGGCTCAAACTTTTTGTGTAGTCGCCGGGGTACATGAAACGAATGATAGGATAAAGAGATGATAAAGGGGTCACTCTCCATCGAGCTGTTATAGCTTGGCCAAAACTCCAGTGAACTCGATCGATTGATTAACTTACCACGACTTCTTATTCCGATTTACTTGATTGAATCACACTTATTCAACGTTTATCTCCCACAATCTCTAATAACGTCTAGTCCTGTTGTATACGATGATACCAGACGTGAACTTGGCTTTAGCGACGAGCCACGTGCGGCCAAAAAATCCGTTTCAAGGCCCAACCTTAGGCGACCGCTCTGATTCACCCGCCGCCCATTACACTCAGAAGTGCAAAGATCTTTCAAAATACTACTGTAGTCTCCCACTTAGAATCGTCTGTGAAACTCGAGTCGACGATGAGTTAGGTTTCTTGCGAAGCTGGATTCAGCACATGCTCGTATTCCGCGTTCCAGTAGAGGAGAAGCTGAAAGACTTCCCAGAAATGGTCGATGATGTGCGGTTGCATCTAAATAGGTTGTGGCAGGCCTTGCAAAGATGTCAGTTTGCTTACTTTTAACTTTCAAATCATAGTGTGCAAGCTATAATACATAACGGGATATACTAATGTTGTTTTTCTTCTCAATCTAGTGCGAGATGATTGTTTGGCTCCTGCATGTGAAGCACACCAGCCAAACGGCCGAGGGATTGCTAAAGCGGATCATCAGTATCATTGCCAAAGGTGCACGAATAATAAGCTCTTGGCTGAGGATGTTCATCAGGAAATCCAGGGGTTGCGGAGAGTCGCGAATAAAAACATCGAGAGCATCGAACGATGTTTCGGAGTTGGCACAAGGGAAGGCGTCGCTACGCATTGGACAATGACGATGAGGAGCTACGTCGAGATGCCGATGACAGCGACCCCAAATGGCTCTCCGACTCCGAGAGCGAATCCGATGGCAACTCCGAGATCGACTCCAAAAGCGACGTCAATAACATAAAAGAGCGATGCGAACAACTTGCCGAGCGCTTTCATGAAATTCCCGAGGCTTCGGCTGAAAACAAGAAGGCGGACGAGAACGAGAAGCCAACCAACGACGGTCAAGAGAAGATTCGCCTTGAAAGAAAAAAAAGGTGATTGCGAAGTTATGGCTCAAAAAAGCAAAAAGCTATAGATCTTCGAAATGTACTATTTAGTTAGACGTTTTCTCATTATTTATTAAGAGACTATTAAAGGGTATTATGCCCACCGAGTGGCAACTATATAGTATCAAGTATGCCGAAGCATTTGTACAAGCTAGAAGAGTGCATTTCTCATTTCACTAATTCTTCGAGAATTACAGCCGCTGACATGATGTAGATCCAATATGAGTGTGCATCAACAGAACTTTATCACTTTTCTTAGCAGGTTGCCAATTGCTGGCTCAATGATGCACGGGTAAGAGAATGGGGACAAGTATTATTATCGTACAATGGCGGGCAAGTGACCGCAAAGCCTTGTATCACTGGTCGTATGTATGAACGGCTCAAAGAAAATTAACTTTCAAATAGCGAGTATGTTCTGAATCCCCGTGGGTCTTGCTATGCATCCACAAATATAACTATCCTCCAAGAGATGTGTTTTACTAGTCGCTGCAATAATCGCACATGCGAGTATATCGAAAGATCTGAAAATACGAACGTTGAACAATGACACATGAAGCTCTTACAGTGCTGCAATTAAAATCTTGGGCTGGTCATGACCAAAACAATGCCAGAATGTCGCGCGGCACAAACTTCTTCCATCTTTTCCACTGTATTTTCGTGGGTATGCTGCGTGGTGGGAAGGTCTCTTGATAAAGTTTCATGATCTGCAGCAATTTGACATCATCAAAACGACGTGCGACAAAGCCTAGGCCATATGGTTTGCCAGTTTGATACTTCCCAAGCGGTACAGTCGCAGTTGGCGCCTCTATACACGACAGTCAGTGATTCGGCAGGCGGAATTTGTCTCGGGAACTAAATGCACTTACTAGCCCAAGCTGCATATATACTCATTTGTGTCCACGCTGGAAGTACAAGCGCGTCAAGATTAAACTTATCGAGTGCCTCGACTATGCCACCTTCAGTTCCAACCTTCCGGGCCTTTAGAAGGGCAGCGGAGTACTCTTCATCGGTGAGATCTTGGTCCAACGCTGACTCAATGTATCTTTGGGGTACATTTTCTACTCCAGTTTTTAGCGCTTGAGAATCTCTGAAGATGACTGAACAATATTTACGTTCAGGAGATAAAAACTTGTTTTGCTTTCGATTGAAGTCGACAAGCCCGTCGAGAGACACGACCCCAGCGTCCTGGAGGCCGTCAATGTGATTGGCAAATCCAGGTCCCATCTCATGCCCTGTAATCATATGTTAGCCCTATGTAGATACGTGAATTGTTTTGAAACATATGAATACGTGTGATCCTGCCCACCAGTTTCGGGACATAGTCTAAAGAAAGGTGTCCCTTGAGAAGTTTGACGTCGTCAACAATAATCGCCCCTTGCCGTCCCATTTCCCTGACGACATCCAGTCCAACAGCGAACATCTATAACAATTGTTAGAAAATTAAACCCGGGGGCGAATAGCTTACCTTCTGCTCATCCTCTTTATCAGCATCATCGCCGACGAAGTCTGGTAGAATAGACCAGAACCATTCTCGGTCAGCCACACCAATGCGGAGATCGCCCCAGCTAGTAGCGGCGTCTATAGAGAGGGTGAAGTTTTGAACGAATGGAGTAGAATCGAATGTGGCATGATCATCGATATCGACACCGGTCATCTCGCCCAATAGTACGGCAATGTCCCACGCCGACTTAGCTAAGATGCCTGGCGAATCGAAGGTTGTAGAAGACGGGAGAATGCCGCTTCGTGAGAGAAGACCTGTGGAGACTTTCAGTCCATACAACGCCGTGAATGATGCAGGGCAGCTGATGGATCCTTGTGTGTCTGTGCCGAGAGCGAAGGGCGCAAAGCCTGCTGCGACGGCGGCTGCTGGACCAGCTGATGAACCGCATGGATGTTGCAGATCATATGGAGAAAGTGTCTTTTCTCCTAGTTGTGACCAACCCGGATTGAGATCATGGTCTCTATTATTTCATCAAAGTCAGCGAAACTTACTCTGCGACATCAAAGCAAAGGGTCTTTCCTACCTGAACCCGTTTAATTCCTATCGACAGTTTAAGACGGTCAACATCATGTAACTAGGGGTTTCATAGGACATACAGCGAGATTCCCTTTTCCTAGAACAACCATTCCAGCTTCTATCGCTTTTTCAACAATAAAAGCATTGCGTCTTGCGGTGGCGTTCTGCAGTGCAGCAGCTCCGGAAGTAGTCTTCAATCCGAGGGAGATGTTGGTCGCCATGTTGCCCTTTTTCGAAGGTCAGAAACAGCGAAGGTGTTTGTTCGCAGCTGGAAGACCACATACCTTCAAAATTATTGGAACACCATGTATTGGACCACGCAAAAAGCCTCGGCGCCGCTCCAGATCTCTCTCCTCTGCTATACGGAGAGCGACAGCCCTAGGTGTAACCTCCAGCATGGTATGAAGCTGCAGGCCCGCTCGATCGTCGAGTTCTATCCGTCTCAGGTACTCTTTTGTGAGCTGAAGTGAAGTAAAAGTCTGGTTTTTTAAGAGCTGCGTGATATCCTGCGCAGTAAGAGTCAAGAGGTCGAACGAAGAAGGAATGAATCGTGGCGAGTGGAGGTCAGCGTTCAGCCACGAAAAGATAAACGCCATTAAGAATGGAGTGATAATCCAGTAAGTCAATGGTGCCATGACGCTTGCTCAAGGAGAGGTAACCCTCCTGCTTTTCGTGAGTGATTCCGATGATAGACGACTGTCAGCGTTGTTTGGCATGCGGCCCTCCGAATTTGCAGGCCCTGTAGTAGCCAGTCTCCCAGATCTCGCTACAGTAGATCCACTTTAAATTGAGGATCGTCGACATTGAGGCAACGATGGGTTGGATAATCATTTTTTCTGGCTATTAGTCTTTTATATAGGTGAGTCTCTGGATCTTGATCGATCCGCCCGAGATAGCGGCTCGGCACAGCCCATATTGAGCAGCCGAGCGTTAAAGCCGGGAGTTAAGGTTTCGCTGTCAGGCAAGTCCACATGGTGGATAATACCAAGTGATTTATAACAAACGTACAGATATCAGTGTTCGTGCACTAAGGGTGAGCAAGGTTGCTGGCCACAACTACCTTCAGTACGCGGTCGCGACACGACACTCCTCATGACTACGGTTGCTTTTGAGCCGCCTTATCGTACTCGCTACTTCTGATGTCTCCGACACCAGTCTGTCAGTTGGATCGTGTAATTGGGTGTAGCAAGATAGTGGAATGCTGGATGCAGATTCAGTGGCTGGATCAGGACTACTGGTGAAGAAGATAATCGTGAATTTTGTTCAAGATTAGTGAAAGTGTGTCAAGAAAGTGTTGATGTAGGGCTCGTTTTGTTTTCCTCCAATTAAGCTTGATAGAGGCGCGAGGGTTGCACTTCCTTACCACCCATCCTTTACTACGCCGTAAAAGCCGCCCCTTGTAATTTACATACAGTGGGGTATAGGTAATTCCGAACCAGTTACTATAGAAACCTTAAAAAACACTAAGTCGCGTCGTAATAAAAAATAACACTATATCTTTAAACCGCTCCTAATAACGCTAGAATAGCTAGAATAATCTAAACTTTAAATTATAGTCTTTATTAAAGGATAAAGATATAGCACCTATATTTTTTAAAAAAATTACTATTAATAATCATTTATAATAAAGAAGTTCTTTATAGTAATATACTTAATATTATAATATATTACTAATAATTAGTTAAAGATTATAATTTATATTAACTAGGCTGCCCTTAATAGTTATCTTATTATAATAAATAAAAGATATTTTTAATTATTAATAATAATCTTTTTATCTAAAATAAAGAACTTTTTTAATAGGTTTCTTTAAAGTGTTTAATTATTATTATTATTATTATTAATACACTAATTAGGCTCTAGGCTTATTTAGAACTATTAAGGAGATATTAGGGAGAGAAGAAAAACTAGAGGTCCTAAAAGAAAAAACCTCCCCCTTAATGCTAGAGGCGGTATAGGAATAGGGCGGCACCTTAGTAGGGTTAATGTAGAAGTACTATATAACCTATAATTAGTCGTATATTATAATAAAGGAAAAATAAAGTAAGGTAAATAAGGTAAATAAAAGGTAAGAAGTTAAAAAGAGTTATTAGAAAAAGATAGTATAGATAGGAAAGAAAAAGTAAAATTAGTATAAGTATAGGTTATATATATATTAAGGGTAGAATAAAGGTAGTTTTAAATAGTATAGGACACTATATATATTATATTTATATATCTTCGCGCCTAGAAATAGTATTTTTAGTCGCTACGCCTATATATCTAAGATAAAATTAAAAAGAAAGTAAGTATTAAAAAATTAATAATAGACCTAACTCTAGTATAATACTACACTAGCCCTAAGATAAGGTAATAGTAATAGTGCTACTAGAATCCTCTTAATTAAAGGTAGTAGAACTAATAAGTAACTACCTTATACTAGATAAAGGCCTTAACGTAGGAGGCGTAGCCCTAACTTACCTATAGTATAGAAAAACCCTTAAGAACCTAATTATAGACGTTCTTAAGTATATACCTTAAAGTAACTACCTTTATATTTAAACCCTCCTATATACCTTTATATATAATGCCTAAGATAAGACTAAATAGGCCCCTTTTATCCTTTAATCTATAATAATAGATATTATTAAAGCGATAATCCTTAAGCTTAACCTAGTAACTAAAACACCTTATATAAAGGGTATATAGGCCTAAATTATAGCCTATAGGCTAACTACACCTACCCTAAAGCTAGTCTTAGTATAATACTATAAAGAGCTTATTATCTTAATATATAACTACTAGTTTAACCTATATACTAAAACACTAGCTAAGATAGTTATATCTATCTACTAAGCGACCTAATCTAAAGATATAGTAGCTATAAGATAGCTCCTATTAGGAGATATTACTCTTACTTTTTTCTCCTCTACTAAGTAATATACCTAGGCCTAATAATAGATTTAAGACGCCTTTAGCCTAGGAGCGAACCTCTTATGCTATATATACTTAATAGTTATTAAGGGAGTACTAATTAGCGCTATCTTTTAAGATAAAACGACTCTTCTAAACACCTTTAATAAAGCTAATAGAGTAATTATTACTATAGCACGCCTAATATAACCTTATAGTAAATATGCTATAAAAATCTTTATAATAATTAGTATATATAGTATAGATATTACTAATAACCTTTATTAATAAAAAGTATTCTTTAACTCCTAATCTTTTTTATATAAACCCTATATAAAGATAGTTTAACCTTAATAATACTATTAATATTATATATTTAGATATATTATAAAAGATTACTATATAGCCTCTTAGTATAGATATTATATAGTATTAGCTTATAATAAAAAAAAGAACTACCTAGCTATCTAAGACCTTACTCTAGCTAGATACTTTAACTATAATAGACTATACCTAGCCTAGACCTAGGACTACTCTATAGTAGCCTACTATTAGACCTAGGCCTAAGAGGCGTATAGATACTACCCTTCCTACTTCTAGACCTATTACTAACTATTAGCCTCTTTCTTTCCCTTTTCCTCTTATCTACTAATATTTTTACTAGTAGAAGAAGGAGAATCTATTAGAAATATAGAAGAGAAACCTTATAGCCCTAATATTAGACTAGGCTTACCTTAGAAATAAAGGAGATCCCTATTAGCCTTAGGAAATAGCTATATTTATAGCTAACCTATTATAAACGATAAAAAGGCAGCGTCACTAAGCGGCCTTAGGCAGCAGCTAAGTAAATAATAAGCAGCAACGCGACCCTAAAGATCATATAACGCGCTTATAGGGATCACGCGTAAGCATAGTAAGCGCCGCTCACTATAATCACTAGTAAGTAAGGTAATCCTAAATTATAGTAGAGAGATAGATAAGTATATAAAGAATAGAGATTCTAGTAGCTAAGTAGTCTAGATCTCTACTAATTAATCTAAGTAATAGTTTTACTATTAGGAATAACTTCCTAATAGTACTTACTATATACTATAATAAACTAACTCTCTAAGTAGTAAGCCTACTTATATTTACCTAACTTACTTCTTAAGAAATAGACTCTTCTATAACTTAGAATAAGCTACTATTATATTTTAATTAGTCCTATTTAGTAAGTTACTTAAAACCTTAAGTAGTACTAACCTTTATAATATCTACTATAAATAGTAACACTACTACCTTAGCCTAAGTTATTATAGCATAAGCTAGAACTATTAAGGAAATAAAATAATAGATAGAATATCTTATAAAATAGCTAGAAGAACTTAAAACTAATAAGGGAAAGAATAACTATAGCCGACCTAAGTTCCCTAAGCTAGAGAGCTTTAATAGAACTAAAGGCAATATTAGAACCTTCTTAACCTAAGCTAAAGCCTACCTTATAGTTAATAATAGCCTTAATATAGCTAAGAATTAAATTCTTTATATTAGAAACCTTCTAATAGGTAAGGCATTAGAATAGTAGGAGCTAACTCTTAGAGACTATTTTAATAATAGTCCTATAGATTAGAAAACTAAAACTAATAAAGCTTTTAAGGATTATAAGAAGTTTAAATAACTCCTTAAGAATACTTTTAGCGACCTAGATAAATTACGTACCACGACTTATAAACTTAAGTCACTTAAATAAACTAGATCCGCTTAGCACTATATATAAGAATTCTAGTAGATCGCTACTAAACTTAAATAGGATAACGATAGCTAAATAGAACTATTTTATAATAGACTATATAAAGATATAAAAGATAAAATCTTAAAGTAGGATCGACCTAGAACTATTAAGGTATTTATTATAAACGCTATTAAGATTAATAATTAGAACTATACCTAACGACTTAAATATAGTAGAAAATAAAATAGGTTTTATAGATTTAAGCGTAATTAACCTAATATTAGTAAATAATAAGGAGGATCTATAGTATATAGAACTTACCTAGGACCTATAGAACTTAACGCTACTTATAAAGAAAAAGGAAAATATTATAACTATAGAAAAATAGGGCACTTTATAAATAAATACTAAAGCCCTAAGAAATAATAGAAGCCTATACCTAAAGGACGGAAACTCTAAGCTACTAATAGAGATAAACTACTAACTAGAAACATTAGTATAACTAATAGTAAAGACTACTTCTCTAAGCTAGAAAGAAATTACTTCTTAGAGGAAGAATTAGATATAGTCTATATTAAGGATAAAGATTAAGAATATAGAACTTAACTACTAGAAATTAGATTAATTAACTTATCTAACGCTTATAACCACATTCTACTCCTATAAGGACCTAAGCTACTAGAACATTATCTAGTTAGTACACTATTAACTAGTAAAGAAGACCTAGAACCTATTAGAGTTATAATTAGGGGAATAGATATTATAGACCCTTACGCTCTAATTATAAGACTATATAAAGTAGAAGCACACCCTAATCTATAACTTTATCTCCTTAGCGTATAATACCTAGCACTTAGCACCTAACATTAGGACTACGCTAGGATCTTATAGGCCTTATGCTTATATAATAATTATAGATAACACCTATAGAAAAAATTAGAATATAGGTGGTTTCTAAAGTTTACACTAGAATAAAGATACGGCCTATTCCAAAAAATAGATCTATAACACTAGATAATCTAGAAATATAATAAGAATAAACTTATACTATAGAAGTCTAAGAATAAATATTATACTAAGGATAATAATATATATACTATCTAAGCTATAACCTTATAATATAAGGATAGTAGAAATAGTGTTATAGTAAGTAATCTACTTAGCCTATATTATAAACGATAAAAAGGCAGCGTTACTAAGCGGCCTAAAGAAGCGGCTAAGTGAATAATAAGCAGCAACGCGACCCTAAGGGTCATATAATACGCTTATAAGGATCACATATAAGTATAGTAAGCGCCGCTTACTATAATCACTAGTAAGTAAGGTAATCCTAAATTATAGTAAAGAGATAGATAAGTATATAAAGGATAGAGATTCTAGTAGCTAGGTAGTCTAGATCTCTACTAATTAATCTAAGTAATAGTTTTACTATTAGGAATAACTTCCTAATAGTACTTACTATATACTATAATAAACTAACTTATTAAGTATTAAGCCTATTTATATTTACCTAACTTACTTCCTAAGGAATAGACCCTTCTATAACTTAGAATAAGCCACTATTATATTTTAATTAGTCCTATTTAGTAAGTTACTTAAAACCTTAAGCAGCACTAACCTTTATAATATCTACTATAAATAGTAACACTACCACCCTAGCCTAAGTTATTATAGCGTAAGCTAAAACTATTAAAGAAATAAAATAATAGATAGAACATCTTATAAAATAGCTAGAAGAACTTAAAACTAATAAAGGAAAGAATAACTATAGCCGACCTAAGTTCCCTAAGCTAGAAAGCTATAATAGAACTAAAGGCGATATTAGGACCTTCTTAACCTAAGCTAAAGCCTACCTTATAGTTAATAATAGTCTTAATATAGCTAAGAACTAAATTCTTTATATTAGAAACCTTCTAATAGGTAAGGCATTAGAATAGTAGGAGCTAACTCTTAGAGACTATCTTAATAATAGTCGTATAGATTAGAAAACTAAAACTAATAAAGCTTTTAAGGACTATAAGAAGTTTAAATAACTCCTTAGAAACACCTTTAGCGACCTAGATAAATTACGTACTATAACTTATAAACTTAAGTCACTTAAATAAACTAGATCCGCTTAGCACTATATATAAGAATTCTAGTAGATCGCTACTAAACTTAAATAGAATAACGATAGTTAGATAGAACTATTCTATAATAGACTATATAAAGATATAAAAGATAAAATCTTAAAGTAGGATCGACCTAGAACTATTAAGGTATTTATTATAAACGCTATTAAGATCGATAATTAGAACTATGCCTAACGACTTAAACATAGTAGAAAATAAAATAGGTTTTATAGATTTAAGCATAACCGACCTAATATTAGTAAACGATAAGGAGGATCTATAGTATATAGAACTTACCTAGGACCTATAGAACTTAACGCTACTTATAAAGAAAAGGGAAAGTACTATAACTATAGAAAAATAGGGCACTTTATAAATAAATACTAAAGCCCTAAGAAATAATAGAAGCCTATACCTAAAGGACGGAAACTCTAAGCCACTAATAGAGATAAACTACTAACTAGAAACATTAGTATAACTAATAGCGAAGATTACTTCTCTAAACCTAAAAGAAATTACTTCTTAGAGGAAGAATTAGATATAGTCTATATTAAGAATAAAGATTAGGAATATAGAACTTAACTACTAGAGATTAGATTAATCGACTTATCTAACGCTTATAACTATATTCTACTCCTATAAGGACCTAAGCTATTAGAATATTATCTAGTTAGTGCACTATTAACTAGTAAAAAGGACCTAGAACCTATTAGAGTTATAATTAGGGGGATAGATATTATAGACCCTTGCGCTCTAATCGTAAGACTATATAAAGTAGAAGCACACCTTAATCTACGACTTTAACTCCTTAGCGTATAATACCTAGCACTTAGCACCTAATATTAAGACTACGCTAGGATCTTATAGGCTTTATGCTTATACGATAATTATAGATAACACTTATAGAAGAAATTAGAATATAGGTAGTTTCTAAAGTTTACACTAAAATAAGGATATAGCCTATTCCTAGAAATAGATCTATAACACTAGATAATCTAAAAACGCAATAAGAATAAACTTATACTATAGAAGTCTAAGAATAAATATTATACTAAGGATAATAATATATATACTATCTAAGCTATAACCTTATAATATAAGGATAGTAGAAATAATGTTATAGTAAGTAATCTACTTAGCCTAGATTTAATTAGTATAATAGGTAGGCGATCTAGACGCCGCCTACGCTCCTATGCTCTAAAGGAACTAAGCATTTTTTAAACACTATAAGAGGTAAATTAATAGTTAGGAAAAGGCAACTATTAGAGTAACTAAGGCCTTTCTCTTAATAGAGATCTAATTAGTCTCTATATACTATAAATATTAATAGATATAAACATCTTATTATTAATATTATAATAGTAAAAAAAAAAACCTAGGTAATAATAGATAGTAGAGCATAAGGAAACTATATCTTACTAAATCTTATTAATAGATTTAAATTACGCTAGAAAAATAAAGATAAGCCCTACCGACTTATAACTATAGAAAGAGGCGTAGTAAAGTATAGCTAAGGATAAATAGAAATAGAGGTTATATAGCTTCTTATCTATATATAAGGCATAAAACACTATATTATATTAGACATTATAGTGATCTTAAGATATAATATAATATTAGGGATACCTTAGTTATAGGCGAGCAATCCTAGAGTTAACTAGAGAATAGGCTAACTTTAGTAGGATACACTACGATACGATTATAATAATAAGAGCGGCCTAAAGAAAAGGGCACCTTAATCGAATTATAATAGGCCTCTAGGAATATATATAATCGCTAGAGAGCCTAAAGCTAATATAATAGAGATTCCTAAGGAATACTTAAAGTATAGTAAGCTATTTAGTAGAGAGCTAGAA